>JAGGCT020004239.1:237095-254595 GCA_017654935.2 Phymorhynchus buccinoides
TATCTACAACTGCAACTTCAACTTCAAGTACGGCGGATTGCTGACAGAGGAGGCCACATCACCATTCTTGAGCTGCCTTCTGCCAGCACCGCCGCACCACGACACGTTCTAACCAAACATGTCCAATGTTGGAAAGCTACCGCTCCGGGCTTCCCGTTGAGCAGAGGATCTTGTCCACGTTGACCATCTGTACGACCTGGAGCTTCCTCCACACCATTCTGCAAGGATTCTCCAGGTCGTATAGCTAGCGATTTTGTTTTGTTGGGGGGCTTCCATGTGTTATTGGGGTCCCAGGATAGATTAGAAAGCTTGTCCTCTAATATAACGCATAGTTGTTTGCTTTGACATAGTAAACCTCCTGGCGATCTCATTGGTCGTCAGGAAAAACGTTACATAAAACTTCCGCTTTTCTAAAAAAACCAAGTTTTTTAGTTAGCCTCCGTGATTCTTCCGGCCTCCTTATTGGTCGATAAATTTTCACGGAGTGTCTTTCAGAATCTAACCATGTAATTTTACGCCTTGCTTCTTTGTAGCTACTAAAATTCATATTAGTTAAATTCGTTAAACTTTTTGATAGTGGTTACTTCTTTTTGAAACATGCAATACCCCGTCTCTCTATTCTTACTAAAGTTCATAATATTAAGTTGAATTGCTTAAATATTGACAGTAGTAATATATTATATAAATAGTTTGTACACACTATGCACCCTCGGCCATGAGCTCGATAGGGTTACCAGATGAGAGGGGTCAAGAACAGCCTGGGACTTCGTCCCAGAGGACCCAAATTCTACCACAAATTCGGGAAAAGAAATTCACACTCTGACGAGTGAATCTGAACAATCAGACTCAGAATCCACTTTCACTGGGGATTCACCAATGTCACCAGAGGCCAACGGCCCAGAAAATGATTCGGTGTTCCTGACCCCTGCAGGAAAAAAAAACAATCGGAAGAAACACATTTTGCACTAGTGCAGAGGCGAAAGAGATCCAGAAATCAAAGGGACTCAGTGGAATCAAATACTCCATCCCCAAACGAGGAAAAAGATCAGAGAAGAACTAAAAGACATGGACGAAAATCCACCCCCCTCTCAGCTCCAAAACCCGGAAGCTCAGGTCGAGAGACAAAAAACTATAGTAATAATAGTAGAAGATAAAGAGGGCCACCAGCCCAATCAAACATAAACTGTGACAGAGATGGTTCAGGAACCTGGTTCCGAAACAATCTCTAAAACAGAAAACAGACAAAAGAAAACCCAGCCAAATAACTTTAGGCCAATTAGAAAGGAGAACCAGCCTCCACCAACCTTCTTGAAGTTTCCGGTGGTTCTGAGGGATCTGGGCACTGGCCCTGCCATGTTCAGATCGCTCGAACCCACTACCAGTTACAACATGTGGTGCCAGACCATAGGGCCCATCCTGAGCCAGAGACCTCTCTCAAACAATAGATTTCTGCAGAACAGAAAAACAACAGAGAAATCTGGTTCAAATGAAAAAACTAGCGCAGATTCATATAAAGTGCTCAGTGCCATCCGCCACAACAGAGGGAGTGATCAAAGCAATCCCCCACGAAGAAGACAGTGAAGAAATCAAAAGATTGATTCCAGATGCAAAACAAGTGACAAGACTCAAAAACAAGGACGGGAGTGATTCAAGGGCTATTAAAATCATCTTTGATAAGCCTTCCCTCCCGTCCTTCATGAAACTAAATGCTTAAGAATTCAAGGTGCATCCCTTTGTAGCACCAGTTAGGAAATGTCACAAGTGCGCCAGGCTGGGACACAGTTAAGACCAATGTAGGGCAAAAAAAGAGACCTTTGTAAGACGTGCCCAGCCTGGACACAATGCTAAAGACTGTAAAACGCAAACCTTGAAATGCGTAAACTGTAGAGGAGATCATTCGGCTGCATACCAGGGCTGCCCTCAATACCAGTTACGATTAAGAGCCAACACCAACAGAGTCAGGGCAGAAACTTTTTCTGCCGTATTCGGAAGCCATCAGAAGGGCAAAAGACGCTATAGGTTACCGAAAACAAACTTAAACTTGAAAACAAGCCCCCCCCCCATCCCCCCCCACCCCCTCTCGCGCAATGCCAAACATCGATCCATCATGGAGGGCAGAGGAGAGAGGCCCTCACAGACCCTTACCTTCAAATAGCTATGCAGCAAGATTAAAGGGTACCGAGGATCAGGAAATCAGGGAAGATCTAAACCAGAGCCCCCTAGTCAGTTCTGAGAACACAACCCCTGATCAAAATTTAAAAAAACCCAAGAAAAGTTCAAAGAAACATAGACGTTCAAGACTAACTAGTACCAAAACAAGACTTTTGAAAGCAAAAGCTAATCTTTTGACTGTACAAAACAAAAATGTAACAGAAAAAAACATTGAAACACTTGTGGCAGAACAAATCCAGAAACAGAGACCATGATGACCCGCATGACAGAACACATGGACAAACTCATGACTGCCTACCAAGACAAAATGACCAACAGACTTAATCTGGATCTGCCACAAAGCGTCAACAAATCAGCCACTCCCATCAATTTGAACTTAAACGAACTAGAACAACAATCTGCTGATAAACCCCCAGGAGAGGAGTTCATGCCCAAAGTTCTAGTTTCTCTGGCAAAAGCCCAAACAAGCAACAAACAAGCAACAAACCAAGTCTGCTCCTAGAAGGATTGGTTGCCCTCCTTCCTTCCTCATGTAATTCAGCCTCTATTCCCACTGCACAGGGTAGTAACCTGTATTGTTTGGCCCAACTGATTTGCGAACCGGCAGAAGCCCCAAAACATCGAACTAGAATAACTTCACAGAAACCTGCAAAGTAAAGTTTCTGTACAATAGCTATTCCACTCAAATCTCTCCTACTCCTTAAATTCAGAACTCTAAATATTCTTCAGTGGAACTGTAGAGCAGTTTCCCCCAACGTAGCTTTTCTTGTAGATTTGTTGGCAACAAATCCGACAAATTACCACATTTTGTGTCTTCAATCACTCAATTGCAGTTACGAAAACTTACCTAGAATTGACGGTTTTTGTCATCATCCATCCATCAGTAACACATTAGGTAAGATAAAAACAGCAACACATGTTAGAACTAATTTAGTTTACAATAAAATAATTTCTCCCATTCCAAATATTGATTCAATTCAAAGCTTGCTATGGCCCTTCGCTGTACTAAGAAAGTAAATAAAGCTACAGGAGGTGATATCATCTCCTACAAAATCATAAAACAGTTATCCCCTACATACCTAAAATGTTTACACCAATTCTACTCCAGATGTTGGGAGAGGGGGGAGATTCCACAAGCTTGGAAAGAGGCCCAAGTAATAGGGATCCCTAAACCCGGAAAACCGAAAGGGGATCCTAAGAGTTACAGGCCTATCTCCCTCACCCTCATCTGCGTAAAGTTTACGATTAGATATTTTTTTACAAAAACTTCTTATTTCCGCTTTCCGGCGCCACCTTACCATGCGCTCGTCCGTGCATAGATCGAACAAAAAACAATCAAACTTTCATGGCTCTAGATTTTTAGGAAGTTTCAAAATCACACATGTGCAACATTAAACACTTAATTTTAAGTAGGCCTATCGAAACAAACGAATGTCATTTTCTGATACCGCTGGTCGAATGAAGTAAAATATTGCAAGCTTACAAGCAAGAATCGCATTGTTGTCTTTGAGTCCATCATTCAGTTTGAAAACAGAAGTGCGCATGCGTTGTCATCGGCCTTGACCTTGACCTTTCACACGCGTCATTTCCTATGTGGAAATAAAACGGCGAATACGCCTCGATTTTTTACTTAACTATTTCTATGACTGGAGTAGATCTAACCCAAATCTTTTTTTAAAAATTGATCAAGCTTCACACCGGTGATTAATCTTACTGCAGCTTATCTTTGTTAGCGCGCCTCGGGCACAGCTTTTCAACCATCGATGCTGAGTGAAGCTTCTTGTTCTCTCTAATCAACAGCTATGTAAATAAACCGAAACAAAGCTATCACTTCCAGTGAATCGAAAACGATGCACAGGACTTCGCAAAAAAAGAGGCAAAATCAGAAATCGGCACGTTTAATACGGGGGATTTAGGAAAAATTTGGCACGGTAGAACTGTTTTTAAACCTTTGAGAACATCACTAGAAGGCTTCATCTAGTATCCGGCACTCTTAATTAGCGTGAGGTGGGCTTAATTAGCGAGCGGACAACTGCATTCTGTCAAACGCTTTTCAACTCGGTAAATGTCCGCACCGCCGATCAGTGAGTCTGTCTGAGAGATGCACATTTCACCTTGAAAGCGAAGGAAGATGAATCCTCTGTACACCCGTCACGACTTTTTTTAAGGTAAAAAATATGCAGCGACAAGAAAAAAATCTTCTTTTTCAGTATTGGCCAGTTTGCAAACTCGAAAAGTTTCGGGTTTTTTTATTCGCTTAAATTTAAACAAAGGGACGTAACTCTGTGTCAGACTGGCACAAATACGGTCATCGCTACTAAGTGCATGGCTTTGTACATCTATTTTCTCGGCAAATATGTAGATTTACACCTCCTGCTCTATTTCTTGGTTCTTACCGTGATTAGGGTTAGGGTTAGGGTGAGTACCAATCACGTTGAGATAAGTACCTGCTCTAATGCGGCTACGCATAGGGTAAAGTATTTCATACGACGACTATATCTATCGGGACACCGGGACGTCAAAGTAACACAAACAATGCGATTCTTGTTTGTTAAGCTTGCAATATTTTACTTCATTCGACCAACTGCATCAGAAAATTACATACGTTTGTTTCGATGCTTAAAATGTAAATGTTTAATGTTGCACATGTGTCGTTTTGAAACTTCCTAAAAATCTAAAACAATGAAAGTTCGATTGTTTTTTGCTCGATCTATGCCCGGACGACTGACGTATTGATAATCAATACGTCAGTTTGATGACGATTACACTAAAATACGTCAATGCACGAGACGAGCACAGGGTAAGGTAAGCGTCTTCAGAGTCCAGAACAGGATTGTGCTCAGAAAGCGTAATACTGACTCAGTGACACCACTGCTGAGACAACTGCACAGGCTCCTTGTTGACGCGAGAGTCGACTATAAAGTTGCTACTCTCGCCTACTTCGAAGACACACTTTCTGACTGCCTCTCTTCTCTCCTCTCTGCCTACACACCAGAACACAACCTCAGATCAAGCAAAAAACCACTAAAACCTCTCTGCAAACCTGTCACCAAGTACAAAAACAGTTGGAAAAAAGACTCTTTTCGTTTCAAAGCACCACGCATCTGGAAACAATCAACTCTTTCTGTCTCTCCGCAGCGGCTCCATCTGGTATTTCTTCACATAATGCCCTGAAGACACATCTTTTTAGGTTAAACCTGTATTTTCTGTCTGTCCATCTAATGTCAGTCAACTTTTTTTTTTTCCTGTAAAGATTTTTTATTTCATTTTTTTAAAATGTATAAATAATTCATGTTGTATGTAGGGATTTTAAATGGAGTTGTTGTTTGTGAGTGCGTATATAAAGTGATTTTGCGTACTAAATAATTTTAAGTACATGTATTTTGAATATATTTTGTGTGTGGGGGGTAAACTTACTTTTTTTCTTCTTTTTTTTCATGTAAAGCGCGGTTAGTTCTGCTGTGTCAGGGAGAATAGCGCTTGTAGAAATTTATTATCTATTAGTATTATTATCTTTTAATCTTCAGTTAAATTTTTATGACCTCGCTGGCCTTGGTCTTATTTTATTGTTTTATATTTCTATTACAGTCCTGTCCACACGAAAGCTTTTGGTGAACGATCCTTCCACTATTTAGCACCTCACATATGGAATTCCCTCCCACAACATGTCAGCTCATCTGACTCTATCTCCACCTTTCGCTCTGCCTTTAAAGCTAACTTTTTTCGGACATATTATGATTGATTAGTTTTTGTGTGGGAGGTGGGGGTGGGGGTTCCGTTTCATTGCAGAAATCTTGTGAAACTTTTTTATTTACAATTATTTTATAATTCGTAGGTTATATGTTGAACTTTAAATGCTTGTAAATGAGGTAGAGTTATGGTATAAATACGCTCCCATGAAATATCTACCTTTCGCGTGCGAACTATAACCATCCTAACCCTAACCCTATCCCTAACCACAGAAAGTTAAAGAACCAAGAAATAGAGCAGGAGGGTGTTGTAAATCTACATATTTGCCGAGAAAAATCGATGTACAAATCCATGCACTTAATTTCGTAAGATTCACAATGGCGGACGATAAAACACTATTGGAATGAGGAATGCCTACTTATTTAATGAGGTAGAATATTTTTCTTAATATCCGGTAACACATTTGTGGGGTTGTTGTCTCTCATTCTCTCTCACTCTCTCTCTCTCTCTCTCCTCTATCTCAAATCTCTCTCTCTCTCTCGCTCTTCCTCTCCTCTCTCCTCTCTCTGATCTCTCTGTGTCTTCACACTGGTGTGAAGAGAATATTCTACCTCATGAAATAAATAGGCATTCCTTATTCAAAGTGTTTGCTTGTCCGCCATTGTGATTTTTACGAAACTAAGTGGCATGGCTTGTACATCGATTTCTCAGCAGATATGTAGATTTACACCCTCCTGCTCTGTCTTGGTTCTTTCCGTGGTTATGGATAGGGTTAGGATGGCTATAGTTCGCATGCGAAAGGTAGATAATTTCATGGGAGCTACTTATTTCTCATGACCCCGGAACGCCTTTCACCTCTTGTCATTCATTAGTGTTTGTCATCAGCACCGATTTCCGTGCACGAAGAATACAAGCATAGGTTCTCTCTCTCCCTTGTGAAATTCCGTCTCTTTTTCGTTGTTTTAGTTTTCGCAAAATGGCCCATTTTGTGTAGATACATATGTATTTTTCTTTTAATTTAAAGTATTGTTTTGAATGAAAGTTTGAGATGAAACCCTTATCTAAAACAAATATAAAAACAAAGTCGATTTTTTTTTTTTGTTTTTTTTGAAACTTGTTGTTGTTTTGTTTTTATTAAATTTTTCTTCTTTTACCAATCATGTTCACCTGCCGTCACCGTCAATTACTAACATAATACTGGGGTTACAAGAATTCTGCAACACTTCTTCCTAGTCAAAAGTTTCATCAAGTTTTCTTATTTCGTATATTTAACCCTTCCCGCCACCGCCAATGTCGCATCTTATGCACAACAACGGTTTAAAAACACCCATGTCACTGAAAGCTTGGAGGACAGACTATGCGACGGCCTCGTATGACTCGAACAGGTTGTGATGTAGATCAAATTTTGTTTCCCGCACAGAAGAGGTCACAAGCCATCTGACTCGACCAAACTCGATCAGTGAAATTTAGAAACCCGACCTATTCGGCCCTGTCACCCTGACTGGGCCCGACTGAGTCAGACTCATCGAGTTAGATGGCGTGCAAATGAGGTAAAACGTCACGACCTGATCGAGTCACATGAGGCAGTCACACAGTCTGTCGCCAGCAGGGTATGAAATCAGGTCCTGTTATTCGAAAAGACCATATTTTCTTAATTTTTGGAGGTAAGGATAGGCCTAATGTTACATACATGTCACAGAGAGGAATTAACAATATTGCAAATTAAAAACTTTTTCTCTTACCCAGTTAAGTTTAATGGTATATTTTGGGCTGAAAATATGGCTGGCGGCGAAAGGGTTAACGCTGGTTTAACGCCATCTTGGTAAGGTATAGGATAGGGTTAGAATACGTCAGAGTTAATGGTCAGTATTTTTTATGAAAGAGACATTTGCGCTCAAATAAACATTTATGCGTCCTATGATCGAGTGCCGTAAGGGGTACAGTCTAGAGAATGTGAGATACGGGCCCGTACCCCAAGCCTCTGCCCACAAACGAAAAAAAACCTAGACAAAGTGCAACGCCCAAGCGTCTGCAAAGTCCCCTCGCAGCATCGCCGAGCTACTCCGAAATCGGAATGGCCGGTAAATTTGACCTTAATGCTAAAACTAAGTACATCAGTGGATAGCTTGCATCTTGTGCAACAAGTATACCAACTTTGACGATAATAGACTGAATAGTTTTTGATGTATAGCCTTGGGGTTCGGACCCGTGATTTGAGCGCGCGCGATCATGCGCGCACACGCGCGCACAGAAAAATTCATGACAAACTGTGTTATAGACCATTCATCAAGAAATGTTGTGAAGAAAACTGCATTGAAATAGATGCAAAACTTTCGCGAGATATTAGCGATTATGTGTTTCGGGGTTTGAAACCCCGTAACTGGCGCGACCTTGACCTTTATGTAAAAAACTAAATAACATCAGTGGATAGCTTGTATCTTGGCCAACTAGTATACCAAATTTGATGATGATAGACTGAATAGTTTTTTGAGAAAAACGGACGAATAGCCGGACGGTCGGAGGGAGGCACGCCGGACGGACGGACACCGGACGGACGGACGGATGGACGGACCAGACAAAAACAATAGCTCCCCAGAAACCTTCGGCTCGGGGAACTAATAAATAAGGGCTCCTAGAGCGTGCACGGCTGAGCACCACTGGCTAGACCGAGAAGAGACCCAGCCGAGCACACATCAATGGGGGTTCAAATTCGACTTTGTTTTTATTTTATGAATACTTATAACCCAGCGGTCGTCTGTGTGTGTAGTTTAATATAAACAGAAAAATATAGCATAACCGTGTGTATTTTGAATTATGTGGTAACTTTACGCGTCCCCATGTGAAGATGTTAAGACTGATCATGTAACATTTTGTTGTTCTCTCTCTCTCTCTCTCTCTCTCTCTCTCTCACTCTCTCTCTCTCTCTCAATCTCTCTCCATCTCCATCTCTCTCTCGTGATTCTCTCTCTCTCTCAGTTCTGTCTCCTCTCATCCGTCTCTCTCTCTCTCTCTCTCTCTCTCTCTCTCACTCTTGATGTTAATTTGCTTTTGTTCACTAACTTCAGATGTTTTGTGTATGATCTTGATTTAAAAAATATAAATTTGGAAGCATGAAATGTATTGGTGGTACTCAGGGTTTGCACCCCACCCCTATCCACCCTACCCTCTCCCTACTCTCTCTTCTCCTCTCTCTCTCTCTCTCTCTACTCCCTTCTCTCCCCATCTGTCGATGTGTGTATGTGTATCAACTGTCTTTCTTTTCTTTTTTCCTCTTATTTCGTTCCCTCTCTCTTTCTCTGCCTCTTTCTATAATCTTTCGATAGTCTTTCTATCTTGCCCTCTCTCTCTGTATCTTGGTCTTATTCTTTGTGTTGTCATCTGACCTTACTCTATGCTCTATGCTAACATTTATACAAAGCACCCTCTATAGTCTAAGCTCCCGTAAAGCCTGTACTTTCCATGCTCCAGTAATACCCGTGCCCAAAACCCTATGTTCCAGACCCTTCATGTTCTAGCTATAACCGTACTCAAAACCCTCTATGCTCCAGTAATACCTGTATCCAAACCATCTGTGCTCCAGTAATACCCGTATTCAGAACCCTCCATGTCCCTGTATCCAGATCTATGTCCCAGGTATACCCATATTCGGAACTCTTATAATCCCTGACTACCTGTATCCACCCCACCCCCCATACCCCATAAATACCCATTCAGAACTATCTATGCCCTATGAATACCTGTATTTAGTACCCTCTTTTCCCCAGTAATACCCGTATTCACGACAGAACCCTCAATGCCCCATAAATATCTGTATTCAGAACCCTATGCCCTATAAATACATGTAGTCAGTACCCTATTTTCCCCAGTAATACCTTTATTCAGAACCGTCTATGCACCATAAATACCCGTATTCAGAACCCTCTATGCCCTATAAATACCCGTATTCAGAACCCTCTGTGACCCAGGGTAACACCTGTATTGAGAATCCTCTATGTTCTAATAATACCCGTTTTCAGAATCCTCTATTCCCATTGAATACCCATATTCAGAATTCTCTATGTTCCAATAATACCCGTTTTCAGAATCCTCCATCTCACAGTAATACCGGTATCCAGAACTGTCTGCCCCAGTGATACCCGTACCCAGAACCCTTTATGTCTCTGTAGTACCCAGAGCCCTCTAACCCAGTAATACCCATGCCCAGACACCCCCTCCCCCTTCCTAAGCTACTTGATAATGCCCATAACGTACCCAGAACCAAACTGATTCTGGCACAAATCTGGCAACAAGCAGATTTGCCGTTATGGCATTGCCAGATCTGGGCCAGAATCATGCCATCACTACCACATCAACACGCACAACTGCCACAATCAAAACGACACGTCTGCCATCATCATCCAGAATGGGACCAGAATCAAAACGATGTACTGCCCAGTATCGGGCCAATACACTGCCAGCATAGCAACGATGTGACCACTACGACGCTGGCCCAAAAGGTAAGTTGCCAGCATCGTCCCATAACTGGCTCCCCATCATGCGCCATCATTTGCCAATGCTGGCCCGCCATTAAAAGGGGTGTGCATAGAAAATCGCGGCAAAGCTGGTACGATTACATGCCAGCATCGCACTCAAATGCTGGCATGATGGCAAAAACGACATGAAGCCAGCATCAGAACGATGCCGGAATGTTTACAGGGAAGGCATAAAACTACATATACATAATTGAACATAAAGGTAGCAAAGCAGGTATTATGATAAAGACAGGTTGAAATACGAATTTATAGAATTACATACGCACATGTATAATTGTTAATATTTGTGCGGGCATACATGCGTGTAACCATACACGCACACACCTGCACGTGCGTGCGGCACACGCAAGAATACATGCACATACGCACAGATATATAAGCACGTATAAAAGAACTATACATTTTAGAACAGGGCAAACTAATGCAGCCTATGGTATGAAACCGGTAGCAATTAGCAATAAAGTGCGAACAATTTAAACATTGATTTTAGCACATTGTTGGAGAATAGTAAACAAACAGAGTGATGTGAATACATGACATCGTAATTAGCAATATAGCGTATCGGGATATATGAAGAAAAAAAAAAAGAAAAATAATAATAAAAAAAATCATGGAGGGTTCGAATGTAAGTGTCTCTCGGAGACTCGTTTTTGAAGGTTGAGATAGAGGAGCATAATCTAATGTCGGACTGAAGGGAATTCCATATGGAGGAACCCGAGAAAGTAAAACTTGACTTGAATGTATCTATTCGTGTGTGTGTGTGTGTGTGTGTGTGTGTGTGTGTGTGTGTGTGTGTGTGTGTGTGTGTGTGTGTGTGTGTGTGTGTGTGTGTGTGTGTGACGAGAGAGAGAGAGAGAGAGAGAGAGAGGAGAGAGAGAGAGAGAGAGAGAGAGAGAGAGAGGGTGTGTGTGTGTGTGTGTGTGTGTGTTTGTGTGTGTGTGTGTGTGTGTGTGTGTGTGTGCAAGGACACACTAATCCTAAAAACAGCAAACAGATGCAAACTCAATTAACATTTTGCACATATAATGCTCTTGCAAGATAATAGGCCTAATATTTTGGTGTTGTCTTTGATTTGTTTGTACCCCTTTCCCCCCCTCTCTCTCTATCTCTCTCTCTGTGACATGTACAGACGCCAATAAATAAAACTGAAATATACCTGGGCCTGTATTCACGTTGAGATAGCATGAGACTTAGCATCATGCTAACTTAGAAGCTCTTCCAAAAGTCCTATTAAATCCTACAGGACATTGGAAGAGCTTCTAAGTTAGCATGATGCTAAGTCTCATGCTATCTCAACGTGAATACAGGCCCTGGTCAACAAACGTTAAGGACCAATTTTTTTCACACACGCATAAAACAATCACGTTGAAACCAAAAAAGAAACTTCACGAGAAAGTTTTAAACTCGGAAGATGTTTTATTCAAGGATTGTTGAACAAAAATCCTCAAATTGTTTTACTTTATTTCTACTAGCGCAAAGCCGAGTACCGGTAACGCCTAGTAACGGTAACGCCTAGTAACGGTAACGCCAAGTACTGGTAACGCTGAGTACAGCAAATTTGAAGCGATTCGGTTAAGAAACGGCGGAGTTATAAGGCCCCGTTTCCCGTTGGCGCTGCTCTGAGAGTGACGCGCTCTCCCTAGTAACGGTAACGCCTAGCAACGGTAACGCCAAGTACTGGTAACGTTGAGTACAGCAAATTTGAAGCGATTCGGTTAAGAAACGGCGGAGTTATAAGGCCCCGTTTCCCGTTGGCGCTGCTCTGAGAGTGACGCGCTCTCCTGATTCTCTTCAAATTTGCTGCCAGGCTTTGCCCCTGGCCACAGCAAGCCTGACAGCAAATTTGAAGCGATTCGGTTAAGAAACGGCGGAGTTATTTGTGAAAAGGTGAAGCGGCGTATATCACGCGCGTTTCTAAATCGATTCGCTTCCGGTTTGGCACAACGATAGTCACCGTCCCCGGTCATCTACCTGCCAAATTTGAAGGCAATAATACGGAGATACGGGCGCCGAGAGGCCGGCTGATATGCGTTTTGCGCATTTGCCAAACTGCGCAAATGACACGGCCGCCTCGGTTACCGTTGCCATCGCCCCGTTAGGGCTCACAGCAAATTTGAAACGATTCGGTCGAAAAAACCGGCGGAGTTATAAAAGCTCGTTTTGTGTTTCAGACACACACACACACACACACACGCACACACACACACACGGACACTTGGCTTTTTACTATATGATGATAAGGTTTAAAGCAATAGCTTATCAAGCAGCGCCACTTGTAAGGGGGGGGGGGGGGTCCTTAACCCTTTCGCCGCCAGCCATTTATTTTTCAGCCAACAAATACCATTAAACAGATACTGGGTAGAGAAAAAAAATATTCCTGCAATATTGCGAATTCCTTGTGACATATATAACATTAGGCCTATCCTTATCTCCCAAAAATAAAGAAAATAGGGTCTTTGGATAACATGTCTGGATTGGATGCCTTTTAGTGACATGGGTGACAAACCATTGTGGTGCTAAAATGCGACATTGGCGGTGAAAGGGTTAATATGTGTTGAGTAGTGTAGAATAAAGGTGTAGAATAATGTGTGCATAATATATTTTTTGTCGTTTATTTTATTTATATTGCTTGCCGGTTTATTCATTTATTATTGTAAGCACTTAGGCTTTTTCTTAACATTAGGCGCTATAAATGCTAATTATTATTATTATTATTATTATTATTATTATTGTTATTATTATTATTATTATTATTACAATATGCATAGCTATACAAAATAAAATGTCCTATCCAAGTCATTCTGTTGCACTGATATCTTGGAGTCATTCTGTTGCACCACTATGTGTATAAAAATTATATTCACATGGGCTCCTACATTTCATAGCAAAAGCTATCACTACGAAGTTTATGATGAAGACAACAGTAAGCTACTGAAATAATTGGATATGTCTGAAATGAGTAAAGATGGTCATACGACAAACCAGACTGGCCATGAACACCCCACCCCAGTGCGTCAAACCAGGGAGAAACGGTATTATTGACAAAACAGTTCTCACACACCTGACACATACAAAGCTTTTGGTAGCACATGCTACTACACTTTGCCATCTTCCACAGGGCTGTACGGTTGGGGATGGGGGGGGGGGGGGAGAAAAATGTATGCAAGTGTAAATAAAGCTAGGGAAATGTTCAAACAAAAATGGGCATGTGTCCGTGCAGTAAATACACCTGGGGGCAATTTGTCTTGGAGGCAAAAGGACCTGGGAGGAAATGCCCAGAGGTGAACTGGCAGGGGTAAGTGTACAAGGGCAAACTTAATGTTCAGGGATAAAGTAATACAGATCCAGGGTTAAATCTAAGCACAACATTAAGATATGTGTGTATTTCCCAAATATTGTATCTGTTTGACAGCTTGTGATTTTATAATTTTTAACATTTTATCTTCGCGCACTCGCCCCTGTAGTTCTGTGAGCACAGTCCACACATAGAGAACAGGACAGAGAGCAGAGTGGAGTGGTAAGACAAACACCACCATGGACTCCTGGATCCTGTGTAAAACAGTGACACCAGCTGTGGTCACTGTAACAACTAAACCAAATATCAGCCAACAAGCACTGATTGTAACAGCAATCTTTGTTATCAAGTGCCCTGAGAAATACAGAGACCTTATCGTGGGGTCTAACTGCACTCTGTGAGCTGGTAATCTATGTTGAAAGGAAACAATAAAGCCTACAATAAAGAACGAAAACACGAAGTTTATGATGAAGACAACAGTAAACCACTTAAATGATTGGAGATGTTCGAAACGAGTAAAGATGGCCAGACGACACAGACCAGACTGGCCATGGACACCCCAGTGCGTCAAACCAGGGAGAAACGGTATTACTGACAAAACAGTACCCACAAACCATGCCACATACAAAGCTGGTTCCATCAGATGTTTATTAACAAACTTTGCCTGAGCAGGGAAATGAAGGATGACCAGATGATTCAAAGAGATCAGCATGATGACCGACACTGACACTTCACTAGAGACAAGAAAAAGAAAGCCACTCCCTTTACAAGTTAAACTACCGATCCATGCCTTCTCTGTGTGTATATAAATCCCATGATGAATTCCGTCTGCTATGATTATTATGCCGACATGGATTCCCATACATATATTTGATAACAGTAAATGACAAATGGTCTTCAAGAAGTCTTTTTCAAATAGTTTGCAGAGCTTGAACGAGGCTACAAAGCAAGCTACGTTTCCAACCAAGGCTGACATACCATTTAACCAAAACAATATTCGATATAACTCAAATGATAACAGCATTTCACATGCCTGCAAGATGGCAAATGATGAATCACATTTCAGGAAATCTTCAATAAACAAATTCTTACAGCAAAACCTGTAGTCTGATGAATACATTGTTTTTAGGTGCACTGAATGTGACAAGGAATGCCATGGAAAGCTTTCAACTGGGTTCCATCGTATATCGACTTCAGTTAGCCGCGGTGCATTTTTAAAACCAATTGAAGTAAAAGTGCGTATGTTGGATAGAGATAGGTTTAGGCATTCTGTATGATAAAGGTATATTGACAATAAAGTGTTGACAATATCTGGATGTGTCCTGGTCATACTCGTTTGTCTCAGAGCATAATTAACATGCTTTCCCAATGTATTTGTACTGTGACTGATGGGGTTATTTGTTAACAACAAGACTCTTAAGTTAGGTAAACGAAGAATATCGGCAACATGAAAAACCCTTAAGTGGTTGTCTGAAAGATCAAGGTGTTGTATGTTTTTTATGGCTATACTGGATATGTTAATCAATGAACACTTAGATAAAATCAGTACAACAAGATAGCCATTTACCCTAAATTCGGTGGCAGATAGTTGTGTACCTGTAACATCGACATATCTAAGCCTTGGAAAACGATCAGGAACAAAGTTGTGACTGCACATAAAGCAATGCCCCTGACACATGCAGCCTTGGGGACAGGAAGCCATGTCACACAGTACTTCGTCATCCTGATGTGGACACTGACCCCAGCCATCACACAGATGATCTCCGTGCACACACACTGTGGAATCCCGACACTGATAGAACCCAGAACAGGTTGACCTTTTACAGTCCTGTTCGTCTTCTCCATAAACACAGTCAGACATCCCATTACACCGAGTGTAGACAGGCAGACAGTAGAGCCACTCTGATGTACAACGATAATGACTGTCTGGACATGGCTCGTCATCTCCAATCAGCTGACGAGTGAAGTAGCCAGTTCCATCCAAGTTGATATAAAGGCCCTTTTCGTTGGGGTGGAACTGTAATTTCTCTTGTTCCTCATAAAAACACTCAAACTCATCAGAGTGGTCAAAACAGTCTGGGTGTTCATTACAACGCTGACTGTATGACACACACTGGCCGTTATCACATAACAGTTCAGGACACGTGGGATGAATACAAAAAGACTCATCACTGAGGTCTAGACAGTCTGCCCTAAAGTCACAAACCAGAGTGTAAGGCACTGAACTGGTACCATCATCACATTTGAACATTTTACTAGCGAACTTCTCAGAACTTAACACGGTGACATTGTGTCCTGGATGTGTGTCAATTAATTTCGAATGGGTTTCACCTGTCTGCTTAAGGCAATCATTACTGATACAGACACGCAGCATAAATTGATGCATGAAATGTTTGCCAATGCCAATTGACATCAACTGTCTAGTGTTAAAAGACATAAACGAAGTTGACGATAGTTTAGCTAGTACAACTCCAGGATTGACCAAACTGTTTTCTTGTGGTCTGGATTCACAGAGGCAGCTGCTTACTGTGTCCTGGTTATCTGAAAGTGACAGCAGCAAGCGAAATAACATCAGATACAAGGCTTTTCTTGTTGGTCTGGATTGGAATAAATAGAACTGGAAATGGTCTAACGTGTATGCCACAGTGTTGTCTGTCCAATGGCGAATTTTACTGTACATGAACGGTTGGGAGTGCCATCCTCCCATCAAACCAAACAAAGAAACAGCCACGTCATAATATTGAAATATATTAACAACATCGTTTCTTTCCCTTCGTGTTTTTATGGCGGCAAACTCCATGTCTATTCTTCCACATGATCGTTGAAGGATAGATACTAGAGACTTTAGATTCACTATTGAAATTAATTGATAACACTTGTTAAAAGAAGCCACTAAGCCTTGACAGTCTGGACTGCTGAAAGGACAATGTTCCGTTTCATCGCGCCCATCTTGACACTCTGTCTTCAGATTGCATTGTAAGATTTCTCGGAATTTACGATAGTAGCCTACAGAGCAGTTAAACAAACCACTAGGTAGTTTGTGCAGTATTTGGTTACCTGGAAAAACCCAGAAATGTGCTAGAAGATAGTAAGGTTCACAACCTGCAGCCATCGCTTTAAAGTTTGTATTAATTCGAAGATAAGATGTCAAAAACATTTCAGTTGCGACTTGAAATCCAAATTTCATAGTCCCACACCAGTTCTGCTCTTTTCCACGTCTACATATGAAATGCAATTCATTACATTCCCTGTATTTCGTGTGGAGTGTTTTTTGAATACTTATAACTAAAGTAGATCTGGTGGTTACAATCAGCTCCTGTTCTCGAATTATCAGTTTATCACCCCACCCTAATTCAGGCAGCGCTATATATCCAGTGCTTTTTGTAATGTAGTGAAGGATGGCATCAAAAGTGTCTATGCCCTCAACAACCATGGTAATCCTTGGACTATTCTTACTATATACATAAACCATACTTTCAAACTCACAAACCTTTTCTTCAAGGGTAAGATAGCTGCATGCAGCACTGCACCCATAATAGCGTACACGCATATAGATTTCCCAGTGGTAAGAACGACATTCAAATTCCAAACGTGTGACGGAAGTTCGAAAACCCATGTAAGTGTCTCTCAGAAACATTTGACAGGAAGAAGTGGAATCCTCACACACACCAAACACAACTCCCTGATGTGCACTAGGAGGTGGTTGCTTTTCTTCATCGGTACAGTCTGAAACGTTGACTTGCAGGAACGTTCTCTGTGTGAAGTTCTGATTCAAGAGGAATTCTACACCTGGGCAGATACTGCTGATATA
>JAGGCT020004239.1:259595-274595 GCA_017654935.2 Phymorhynchus buccinoides
CAACACTCTTCCGGCTGAGGATTGGCCACTGCATAATGCTGAGCCACCTCAATCGGCTCAAAATCACCCATACTGACGAATGTCCATGTGGTTCAGGATCCCAGACCCCTGAACACATACTACAACATTGTCCAACACATGATGCTCTACGACGCCAAACCTGGCCAGGGGTGGTGGAGTTGCAGGTGCAGCTTTGGGGCAGCCGCACCGACCTGGAGAAGACAGTGGACTTCATCATGGCGACCAACTTGAAAGTGTGACGCTGCCAGCGACATCGACCACTGAAGAAGAAGAAAATAAAGTCGTTTTTTTTATAAAAATGTAGGCAAAGATGCAGATTAACACACCTCTCCCTCCATGTTCTCGGTTCTTTCATTTTTTTTCAATCTTGCCTTTCTTACTGCATATTGAGCACATAAACCTCCTTCGCTTTCTATATTTAATGTCAAATTTCACAATTAAAAATATGAATTTATGAAATAGTAGATTATAAAGGTGCGACTGAAAAAACCGCAAGACGTTGAGGGGAGTGTTGAATCAGCATCTTAAGCAAATTGTACTATTTTGGCATTTCAAACGCTATAACCTTCAATATGCATTTATGAAATAGTAGATTATAAAGGTGCAACTGAAAAAAACGCAAGACGTTGAGAGGAGTGTTGAATCAGCATCTTAACCAAACTGTACTATTTTGGCATTTCAAATGCTATAACCTTCAAGTCCTATAGATCAGAGACACGGTGCTAGCGGTATATTGATATTTTATTTCAAGGCTATTTTTACCCTTGTTTGGATACTATTTCAGTTGCTGTCCCTCTCTGGTCGTGTCGTTTATCTTGTCCTATCTAAACTTTTAAACATTATTATATCCACCTTTTTACCCCATAATTATGTTTATTGCTACTATTTTATCTGCGTGCTGGTTTGCTTTCGTGGGGCCTATTGCCAATATACATGGGGAAACCTTCCCATTGTGGAAGGACCTTGTTGTTGAAGTGAGAGAACTCCCCCAACTTCCCCCCATACTTATAGTTAACAATGTCCCATATGTACCCTTTGGGTCAAGAGGACGTAAATCTGAAAATTTCGTTCGACTGGGTATGAACCCAAACGCGTCCACCTGATCAGACCCCGTGGGTCGAAACAGCTGTTGAGAGCTGGTGTCTGTCATGCGTCCCCTAAAAAGGAGGAAAAACTAAACTAGTACTTTTTATGTTTTTAGAACATTATGCTTAGATCAAGATACCAAGTTACTATAACTGGTCTTGATTTTAATGTTCACTTCTAAATACATTGTCAAGGATATTGGTGTGGTCAGAGTGTTATTATAATACTACAACATTACAAACATTAAACATTCACACTGCGTGTCCATTCGATCACTCTCTCATTCACCATACAACCTTGAACAGATAAAGGCAATACGACAATATTATACTCAGCCCGTATATAATCTTCCAAATTTCTTTTTCAACAAAACAAAGTTATTCTCTCACACCAACTCACACTTTCATACATATCTCACATACATTTATCATAGTAAACATATCACAAAAATTATTATTCAATTTTTAGCGAATACCAAGCATTTGTATTCTAAACCACAGGTAAATTAACAATAGTTAGAGAGAACAAAAACATGTGTTTATAAGTTATGAAAATGCTTACATTCAACATTATTTCATACCAACAGTTCCCAAAATCAAGCCACTCACCAATACCCAATTTAGTGGTTCATAAATGTGTTCATAGCCACTCGCCAAGAAAATACCAGTGGCGCACATATTACAGCTGAACAAACACAGTTTCAAGAACATAATTCCAATAGTTCAATGAACAGGTTCTACCCACCAAAACCATTTATTTCATTCCACACTTTTGTTTCAGACAAGACGAAATAAAATCAGCAACACCGTGTTAAAAGAGCGATATTTCGATTTATTATAAAGTCTTTGTCGAGCTAGCCACACTTTTGTTTCTCTAAACAAAATTTCATTTAACTATCGCCACCTCAATTTCTTTTATTTATTTTCTCCTTTTATCTCTTCACATTTACTTTCTTCAATCACTATAGAATGTGATTATAATCTTTCATTCTCTTCACAATAGTTCAATTAGTTTTTCCCACATTTTTTATGACTCAGTAGTCTTTACATTGTTTCTCCACAACATTCTTTATTTCAATCATAATTATTTATTTATTACTAGCCTGAAACACGAGGACCAAAGTAAAAAGTTCGCGTAGAAAAACTGGCGACGTAGCCCAGGGAAGATGCGTTGGAAAGTGAAGAGCAGACAACCCTCAGCAGCCGTGACTTCAACCATCGCAGGCCTCGTCTGGAAGGAAACCACCTCAGCAGCTCCCTGGTCGTCTTCACCTTCGATGCTGAAATAAATAATATTTCCACTAAATTTCCAGTACGAAAGTCCTTCTCTCGAGAGAGAGAACCAAACCGAAACAATTCTTCCGATTAACAACGCACAACAGAACTCGACTCACTTACACGAACCAAACAAGCAGACCAAAACCCTGTGAAGCTGAAATCTATGATATAATACCCTAAAACCCGAAGTGTAAAAGAACGTAAAAACTCGGATACCGCGTAAATGTCGGACTTTTGCTTGCCATGCAGTTCCAGAAGAACGCGCTGGGACGCGATTCCGCTATGTCTGGTTCAAAATGTTGCTTTTAAAAGTTGATTTTGAAGGCAAAAATGTATGAAATTTCCGTGACATTTTGTGTCGTCTGCGTCGCCCGAGCTGTGTCGGAAATTTCCGAATCTACCTCGGAAAACACGAAGAATGCCGAACCTGTGTTTCGTAACTTCCGCCCTTTTCTTTCTAGTCCTTTATTTTTCTCTGTATCCCCACGCCCCCACACCTTTTCTCTCTCTCTCTCTCTCTCTCTCTCTCTCTCTCTCTCTCTCTCTCTCTCTCTCTCTCTCTCTCTCTCTCTCTCTCTCTCTCTCTCTCTCTCTCTCTCCTCCCCCCCCCCTTCTCGCTCTCGCACAACGACAACAGTGCTAATAAAGTTTGTCACTAAGTCACGCAAAATTTTCTCAAATCAATGCATTGCTTCCAGTATTGCATCTTTATTCTTTAGTATGTGGTATGGGGAACTCTCTTACATTCACAGACAGCATATTATGTTCTATCAATGTAACATTGAATAAAATTATCTTTGCATTTCAAATAAAATATTTCTGGACCTGTGCGGAGCACGGGTATAACTATGTAGAAATATGAATGGTTAAAATGATAAGCAGCTTCACTTGACCTAACCTGCAGCGCAGCAATGAGAACCTAAAGTTGAGATCTGGGATTTCAAGACAAAGACTGGAATAAGAGCGGAGATCTTTGCTTGACAAAATCTTTTCCCAGAGTTCAACTTGACAAAATTCAAGAGAAGTAAACTTCAGATTAAACAAGCGCGAATTCGCAATAGTTTGTGGCACGCGGTCTATTGTTACCACTCCAATCATGAGTCACCTCCCCTGGCTTTTCAATAATTTTAATCTGTAAACCAGAATGTTATCTCTGCACCATTTCGTAACTTTTTATATCTTTTGGAAAACATTTAAAACTATGTATCCTACTTATACTCATCGAAATAAGCACCGCATACTCGTCGTGTCTGTTGTAGGTTCTGTATTACGTATGTTTATTATTTTGTACGCTTTAAAATACATCATTTTAAAGAGCGGCCTCACTTTGAAGTGCAGCCTCGATTTGAAGTGCGACAATTTTGTCAATATGTGCGACAATTTTGGACCGACCGACCGACCGACAAAGTGAGTTATAGGTTTGTGGCTTGAGCCACAAACAAAAATAAGTGTTCACTACGTTTTTCTAACTCTCACATGGCAAGAGCGACCGAGCAAAAGTAGAATAGACACTCCAGCTTAAAAAAAGCCCTCTGAAACGCCAACACCAAACCGTCACATATATTTAGACACAAACGTTTATCAAATTTACTATAAGTTTATATATATCTCTCAAAAAAACCCCCAAAACGCCCTTAGAACCTTAACTTAAATTCGTTTCAATAATGATTATTTTTGTTATAGATGCAAAGCATTCATTTGATCGTACAAGTTGTTTCATGGATGTCAGCGTTTCTTAGGAGTGTTTTAGATATGCGTAGTTTTGTTACCTTATGTGCAATTTATTCTTTATATTAACTTCATTATTTTGTGCTCCTTAATAATAACAATAAATAAGTCTTCTATAGCGCTATTCTCCTGACACAGCAGGACTCACCGCGCTTTACATGAAAACATGAAAAAAATTAGTTTACCTCACGCACACAAAAACATTAAAAATAAATGTATTTAATACTCTTTAGAAAAATCACTTTACATGAAAAAAGCAACGTTACCGCACTCACACAATTCACATTTAAAACACCTACATAGGTGGATGGACAGACATACATTAACAGAGATATTTTATGAACAGATATATGGGAGGCCAAATGCGACAAATAGCACGGGCATAAATCTGCTTAAGCACTTTTATTTCTGCTCGAGCACTTTTAGGAGAACCACGCTGATTGGTCGGTAATTTTGCTCGAACACTTTTAACAACCAATGAGGACGCGACCTTGTTTTGCACAGGCAATTTACATAATAAATCTGCTCGAGCACTTTTATTAAGTTTGCTCGAGCACGTTTAGGAGAAACCATGCTGATTGGTCGGTTTTTTTGCTCGAGCACTTTTAACAACCAATGAGAATGCAGCCTTGTTCTGCACAGGCACACCTAAATCTGCATGAGCAGATTACTAAAACTGCTCGTGCACATTTAAAACCGTAAAACTAGTATCGGAAAAGAAATGAAACAACTATTAAAATTTTAATGACAACTCTGATAATTTCAGGTTCTTGGAACTCTGCGCCAAACATGGACAAATGTATGCATTTCCTACTTTGATGAGCTCAACAGAAAAATCCCTGAATTATAGAATTGTTCAAACAAAGGTTATGCAAATGTGTTCTGTAAATATGCTGTGCACAATAAGAGCCACCTCTTGTTAGTGTGCATCGCAAGCAAAAAAACCAGTAGACTGCATAGTCCCATCTGCTGCATTGACTTATCCTTGACCTAATTTCAGCGGCAAAGGATATAAGATCTAGACTAGATCTGATCGATTTTTCGTTGATCTAAACCCAACCAGCCGACACAGTCACCTCGCTTCCATGCTGAGGAGTGAAATCCAAATGAAATTAAAAGCACGACTCTGCTCTGCCTAAAATTAACTAATATTTTCAGTCAGTCTGATTTTTTGTTTGATCTGAAATATGTTAAAGTTGATTATGTCATGCATATTCTTTATTTATAATGAAGAAAATGTATTTTAATAGGTCTAATTGTCCACACATTGTTTTTACAAACTGATCGTGGCCATTCACTCATTGGTTTATTCAGTCACGTGTACTATTGGGCCAATCAGCTGTGCGTAGTCATAAAAGTGCTCGAGTAGAATTAATAAAACTACTCAAGCAAAATAATAAAATCGCTTAAGCAGATTTATGATGTAAATGTTGCCTGAGCAAAATAAGGTTGCAATTTCATTGGTTGTTAAAAGTGCTCGAGCAAAAAAACGACCAATCAGCGTGGTTCTCCTAAAAGTGCTCGAGCAGAAATAAAAGTGCTTAAGCAGATTTATGCCCGTGCTATTTGTCGCATTTGGCCGCCCATACAGATGCGCCTTTATAATAATTAGCACATACTGTTTATAATAATTAATATAATGTAATATAATATAATGTTTTGTGTCATGATCATCTTTTTTACTGTACTTGTTGTCTGTTGTTTGTCTTGTGACAGCAGCCAAAATGTCCTTTTATGCACTGTATTAAAAGGACAATACATGATTTGATTGATTGATTGATTGACTGATTGATTGATTGACACGAAAGCTAAGCTTTATAAGATATAGTGTTTCTTTTGAACATCTCTCTATGTACATGCTATATATGTTAGAGATTATAGAAATACTTCTGCACCTCTGCAGATAAATCACACTCATGTACATTTACCTTGGCGCTAAATAGACTTGCAGAGACCTGTGAAGGTCGTTTGATCGTGTCCAGCATACCTGGCAAACCTGACAATTACGGGTGGAATAAAGGGCAGTTCTTTTCTAACATGAAGCCTGCCATTGGTCATTGCGCTTCATTGGGAGGGAAGCTCACCTTTCCTGTTTGTGTGGAGGACTGGAGTTATGTCCTTCCCTTGTTCGAACCAGCAATAAAGTGCAGTGACCAGTTCTTTGTTGGGGTGTCCATGATGCAGACACCACGGCGATCCATGTACCGGCATTGTCTGATCAACGAAGATAACACTGTTCTCTTTCACAATATTGATGCCACACTTTATCATATAGGAAAGCCAGACCATTTACTGCTAACCATACTAAATGTTTGGGAGCCACCGGTGTTTTGGTCTATGACAAGCTATATTTGGCCAGACAGATATTCTGCTGGTGCAATATGTCTAATCAAGGGAACCAAATTCAGTCAAACATATAATCTGTCCAAATCAATTTTCTTGTCAATTACACCAATGTGGCAACCATCTATAGTCACATGTCACGGCGGTCATGTGACCTACATATCCTTCCTCTGTGACTTTGGTGCTTTCAGAGAGTATTGTCAAACTGAATTATCTTGTAGTTTTCCTTACCATCAAACTGATTATGTGAATTCAACAAATCAGCAATCTTCTTTCATTCCTTTATTTGCCTGCAGTGACACTCATCACAAGTTGTCCCTCAGTTTGGTGTGTAACTTTGTAGCTGAGTGCAATGATTTAAGTGATGAATCATTCTGCTATCACCCTCCTTGCACGCTGAAATTTCAGTGTTCGAATGGTCAGTGCTTAGAACAGTTCGTCAATGTATGTGATCAAGTGGTTCATTGCTGGGATGAATCTGATGAGACACACTGTCCTGAGTTTAAGGAATTCATCGTGATGCATTCAGCACATCCATCCCCGGTTCTCATCAGCTTTAATATCAATCAATTCACATTAACACCAATGAGATCCAATGAGTCCTGTCCTAATACCCATTTCCGTTGTAATGGTGAATTCAATGACTGCCTCCCTGTTTTCACATTGTGTAATGGAATGTTCGACTGTTTAAGTCACTTGGATGAACGGGACTGTGAGAAGATGACATGCCCAGGGTATTTTCGCTGCAAAGTTTCTAAGATATGTTTGCATCCCGATCATGTCTGTGATGGCTGGTCCCACTGTCCAATGCATGACGATGAATTATTTTGTAACATAACCTGCCCTACCAAATGCCAGTGCCGAGAACACGCATTCCAATGTAGTCAGCCATTTAGTGCAGCATTATGCCCTCTGCTCCGTTACCTGGATGCCACAGGTTCTGGTATGACACTGCCGGATGTCAGCCACAATACCTATCTTATTTACTTGGTATTTGCCCAGTGTTCCATAGCTCACATACCTGATGTGACATTGCATAATTTAAAGTTCCTGGATTTCAGTAATAATCAAGTGAAGCAGGTTCACATGGCATATTTCCTTAATCTACAGCAATTGGAGACACTCTCACTGTCAGGGAATCCTCTGACTGCAGTGGTCAGAGACCACGATACTGGTGTCCAACACAACGCACTGATGACCCTAGACCTGTCACACACTGAACTCACAATATTTGAGCCTCAACTATTCTCCGCCTTTCCCTTTATAAAGAAACTGAATTTAACTTTTACTTTCATTCACACTTTCCCCAGCAGTTTTCAAAACTTACCACGACTTGCTGAATTGTATTTGGAAGGCAGCCCGGTGAAAACATTTCCAGCTGACATTTTCATACATCTCCAGCATTTAGTACTCTTAAACACAGAAAATTATAAACTTTGCTGTAGTGCATTCCTCCCTAGTGGATTCGATGATAGTTTTTGTTATGCTCCAAGAGACGAGATTTCCTCATGTGATGATTTACTACAGTCTTGGACTTACCGCATGTTTTTGTGGGTAATGGGCTCTCTGTCTCTGTCAGGCAACCTGCTCTCTTTTTGTGCACGTTTGTTTCTATCCAACTCACGCGCTGTGCCTGGCTTCACTATATTTGTCATCACACTCACAATGGGAGATTTCCTGATGGGATTATACGTGGTCATCATTGGAGCTGCTGATGAAAGGTTTCGTGGTCAATATTTCTATTTTGATGACTTGTGGAAACACAGTGTGACTTGTCAGGTAGCTGGCTGCTTGTCTCTGCTGTCCAGTGAAGTATCAGCTCTGACAGTTTGTCTTATAACGCTTGATCGATTCATAGTTCTTCGCTTCCCCTTCAGTACTCTGCATTTTAAGAAAACATCGGCATCAGTTGCATGTCTTTTGATTTGGTTTGTTGGCTGGGTTTTAGCAATCTTCCCTTTGCTCCCAATGACAAAACACTGGGAGTTTTACAGTCAGTCAAGTGTCTGCATTCCACTGCCAGTTACCAGGCAGGAGTTTAAAGGCAGGTATTACTCTGTGGGTATAATAATAATTTTTAATTTTGTCTTGTTCATTCTAATCGCAGTTGGTCAAACCATTATATTTTGGTCAATACAGAGCAATATTCTAAAAACAGACGCTACCAGAATATCACAGAACATGACTATAGCCCGGCGCTTGATCAACATTGCAGTTACAGATTTCCTGTGCTGGTTTCCTATTGGACTATGTGGCATCTTGGCTTTGAACGATGTTCCAGTGCCGGGTGAAGTCAACGTGGCCCTTGCTATATTAGTGCTGCCTTTGAATTCTGCCCTCAACCCTTTCATCTATACCTACAACACATGGAGAGAAAGAAGAAGAAAAGGTGAAGAAGCGAAACTGATGAAATGGCTCCAGTGTAACATCCAAGACCTTGAGGATGTATAATGCACATAACTTTTTAAAATTACTACTTTATTTACACATAATTATTGTAAAACATTGTCATCTCTCTCTCTCTCTCTCTCTCTCTCTCTCTCTCTCTCTCTCTCTCTCTCTCTCTCTCTCTCTCTCTCTCTCTCTCTCTCTCTCTCTCTCTCTCTCTCTCTCTCTCTCTCTCTCTCTCTCTCTCTCTCTCTCTCTCTCACACACACAGGTAGTAGTATGCACATGAGGCTAACCAGCCAATCGTGTTTGGGAGCTTAGTCTCATTTACATACTACTTCCCGTGTTGACTGTCTAGGACGCACTCGTGATTACACGCTCAGTAGTTCGTCGGATATGTGTGAAACGACTTCTCAGAATGAATGCGGTTTTTGTAACAGTATATAAGTCTTGATATACAAGGTTAAGGTCAAAAGAGTAAAAATTCGCCCTACCGTCTTAGGATAATACACCAACATGCTACATTTGGGGACAATAAATGCGAAGCTGTGAAAGATATGGCCAAGATTACCTGTTAAAGGTCATTGGTTAATTTTGTTATGCAAATGATGTTTCTTGACACGTGTGGATTATTGTTTAGCATCATTCCACGCTTAATTCAGTAGAAACTCCCTGACCCTCCGGATGACTGCACACTTCAGTGGGATTTTGAGATCAGCCCAGATTCCCTGGTCCATTCATCCTTGGCCCGTTTCTGTCACAAGTGTCGCCAACTCTCCAACTTTGAAGAATGGAGGAAAGAGTATTTCCATGATTTGAACGTAAGCTCTGTGTGTGTGTGTGTGTGTGTGTGTGTGTGTGTGTGTGTGTGTGTGTGTGTGTGTGTGTGTTTGCACGCGCGCGTGCGAGTGTCTGTGTGTGCGCGCGCGCGCAAATGCGCACATGCATGTGTTTTTAACAACATGGAGACTTACTAAAGTAAAGGTCAACCGAAGGAATGTTTGTTTTGTAGCCGCCTGATATGAAAGAAATGAAGCAATTGATGTATGAATTAGCTTGACCTTGGACATGTTTACAAATATTCTGTTCCAAGATGAAAGGGAAAAGATAGAGATAAATATGACTTGCTACTCACTCCCTCGGGAAAACTGATTTTCGCTTATTTGCCATTATTGTCTATAAAAAAAAGACTGAAAACAAGATTTGAAAGTTATGAAATTTTTAAAGACTATTTGCATGAGGTTTTCTTTTATAGGGCAAAACAAATAACATATTTTAACTGATTTTTTTTTAATACGCTTCCAAAATGTTCCAACGTTTTGTAGTACAGATTACTGTTCATTCACAACATTCTTTTCATTGAGGACTAAATGAATGTATCCGAAACTATTGGATATTCAGAAAGACTTAAGAAAAAACACTACATTAACAACTTCTTTCTTATCCCAGCCACGATAAACAAAAACCATTCTACAAATCGATACAGATTTTCATTTTTTCGCAGTCTAATTCAGTTTCTTATTTTTCAAATAAACTGGAGCCAAACAATTAAGCAACCTTTTGCAAAACAATGCAAAATATTTCTCTGAGTGATTGACACAGCCTTTGTTTTGTAAATGAATAAAAATCTATTTACCGACCTGCATTACTAATTTCACTTTGTTTACATGAAAAAATTACGTTATGGGTAACGCTCACATCGCTTTGAGGGGTTGTTTACCTTTTTGGCTCCAGTTTAATAGGAGAAAGAGCCTTTTTTTTCTTTGTTTCATTTTTTTGTAAGAGCAGTAGAGTCTGTCTGTAAAGTACTGTCACAGTTTTGCAAGAAGATTCAGTGAGGCTTCTGTCAAAAACGAATTAGGAACGAATTTGCAATTCTTCTTCTTCCTGTCAGCACCAGAGGCATATTCCAGACGATAGACACAAATGCACATAGTGGAACATTGCGTGACTTTTATATACAGATGTTTAAAGATTGAATAAAAGATTGTGTGTGTGTGTGTGTGTGTGTGTGTGTGTGTGTGTGTGTGTGCAGTGTACTATTTATTGCTAACTTCAATGTTGACACCAGGCATTAAGACTTTTCCCAACAAGAGAACAAACACAAACACACACACACACACACACACACACACACACACACACACACACACACACACGCGCGCGCGCGCGCGCGCGCGCGCGCGCACGCACACACAGACAGAGAGAGAGGGAGAGAGAGAGAGAGAGTGAGAGAGAGAGAGAGAGAGAGAGAGAGAGAGAGAAAGAGAGAGAGAGCGAGAGAGAGAGAGAGAGAGAGAGAGAGAGAGAGAGAGACAGACAGATAGATAGACATACAAAGAGACATAGACAGACAAACAGATAGATAGACAAAAACAGACGCAATGAGAGACAGACAAGGACGGACAAAGAAACAGAAAGACAATGTCATGCAGATGGTACTAAACACTTACCAGTGGAGATGACTAGAACGTTATTGAATCAATGAATGTGAGGTGGAAGATAGTATCGAATCATCTGCCTGCGCACTAGAGTCACCAGGCCCTCAATATAGACAGCTTTGGTTGGGGGAATTCAGTGCAAACTCTTGATCACTGTAGACACAGACATAAAACGATGACTTGGAGTCAAAACGGACTGTCTTTAGATAGTCTATTGACTTATTATTGATGTTATTGAAAAAAAACTAAGAACTTGTATTAAAAAAAGACTGCAAATAATATAAAATGGGGATTATGCTTTTTATATTTCTGCAGTCTTTTTTTTATACAATTTATTAGTTTTCGCAATAAGTTCAATAATACGTCAATGGACTATCTAAAGATAGTCCATTTTGACTCCAAGCCATCGAATGAAGTCTCTGCATATTTTTCTTCATCTTCTTCTTCTTCTACATTACTCTGTTTTCTGCTTGTCAGCGTCCCAGACATGATGAATTGAAATACGATCCTTTTATGTGAAATGGCATATTAAACCTCCGCGAAAGAGAATCATGTTTTTGAACTAACTTTGCGACTGCCTATCGGTCGGTCTATCCGTTGACAATTCAATTGAAAAGTTATACCAGAACATTGATTAAAAAAACAAATATAACTTATAAGATTTTTTGGATGGCAAGGATGTTAACGCTTGCACGTGACTGCTTGTGTGTGTGTGTGTGTGTGTGTGTGTGTGTGTGTGCGTGTGCGTGTGCGTGCGTGCGTGCGTGCGTGCGTGTGTGTGTGTGTGTGTGTGTGCGTGTGCGTGTGCGTGTGCGTGTGCGTGTGTGCATGCGTGCGTGCGTGTGTGTGTGTGCGTGTGTGCATGCGTGCGTGCATGTGTGTGCGTGTGTGTGTGTGTGTGCTTGAGTGTGTGTGCGTCTGTGCATGCGCGCACGTGTATGTGCATGTAACAATTTTAAAAGAAAGACAGCCACACAGACATACATTTATGCAAGAGGTTGGGTATCTTTAAAGGGGCACCCTGACGGATGATTTTTTGTAAGAAACACGTCGATATCATCAGGAAAATACCCTTTACAGAGATTGCAACGCTCACTTCGCTCTGGTTTCCTATAAATCAAACCGTCAAATCGGCGATTCCTCCTTGGCGGAGGTGGTGGAAGTCAAATTCTTTCACCCAAAGAGAAGGTGTGTGCCGTCTCTTTTCTAATGGCCGCCAAATCGTTTGCACGAAATTTCCGCAATACAATCCTTTTTAAAAAATTGCATACAGCTTATCTAATAATAATAATAATAATGAGGAAAATTTATATAGCGCCCATCCTACTATGTAGGCTACAGGGCGCTTTACACAAAATTGAAATGGAATAAAAACATGAAACAAAAATCCAATAACATCAGCAGACAAAAACAATACACATATCAATCAGCAACAACAACTGCTGTGACTACTACTACTACTACTACTACTACTACTACTACTACTACTACTACTACTACTACTACTACTACTACTACTACTAGGACTAGGTATGCATTTCCACACAATTTACAAGCATGTAATAACAGCATAATATTCACAAAAACAACACGCACATCCAGCACAGCACACACACACACACACACACACACACACACACACACACATACACACGCATGCACGCGCACGCGCACACGCACACACACGCACGCACACGCACACACACACACACACACACACACACACACACACACACACACACACACACACACCATGCATACATACACTCAAATAGGGGCCTACATGAACGCATCACACGCACGCACACAACACAAACATGCGCATTCACACATACACCACACACACACATGCGCGCACGCACGCACACATACACACACACGCAGGAGTTTCGCTCACAACAAAGGAAATAGCTCCAATTTTTGTTACTGCACTACAAAAAAAGAAAACGCTTCAACCACAATGAGTGACCTCCACCCACCCTATCCAAAATGGCTACTCTCTCCGGCATCTCCGCCAAGGAGGAATCGCCGTTTTGACGGTTTAATTTCTAGGAAGCCAGAGTAAAGTGAGTGTTCCGATCCTTGAAAAGGCTGTCTTTCTGGTGATCTCGACGTGTTTCTTGCAAAACCTTATCCGTCAAGGTCCACCTTTAAGGGAAAGGTTGGTAACGATGGGGAATAAATAATTATACGTAAACACCCAATGAACACCGTAGGCCTAGATGATCAATAGTTTTGTCATAAACCACACCCGATGACAAAATCCAAACCGGACAATTATACAAGCAACACGTTGTTTCTTCTCTTCTTATTCTGCGTTCCCAGGATTTAATCCCAGGTTTAATTCTAGCCAAACTGCTTTTCAGTCCGAGGAATACTAGGCCTATTACACCAGTATTATTGTAGACTGGTTATTTCTGAAGAAATATAAACCGACTCAGTGTAAGGGCTTTCCGCCATGAGGACGTAAAACCTCCACTCAACCAAGCTTAATTATTGCGTATACCATAACTGTGTGCGTCTCACCCAGACATAGATTACAAGCCTAAAGTATGGGCCTTCCTCTTTCAAGAGAAGAACATGATATGCTAAGAAGAAAACAAGAGGTTTGATGGATGCGATTTTCTGTATAATTCTGATCATATCGGCATATCAAAACTGTCGATGCTAGCGGGATGATCACTAGGTTATGACTTGTAGCCTATATGACGTGCGTTGTGGTAAACAAATTGATGAAGGAGGTCTCCATGTCAGATAACAATCCCCTGTATCATTAGAAGAAATGAGTGGTTATTACGAATGCAGCCAACAAACCCACGTTCACAAAGCGTGGCCTGTGCCTGCGTTCGTAGGAACTGTGTGTGTGTGTGTGTGTGTGTGTGTGTGTGCGCGTGTGCGTGTGCGTGCGTGTGTGCGTGTGTGTGTGTGTGTGTGCGTGTGTGCGTGTGTGTGTGTCTCTGTGTGTGTGTGTCTCTGTGTGTGTGTGTCTCTGTGTGTTTGTGTGCTCGCGCGCGGCACGTAATCGCGAAGCTTAGACATTGCAGTGGTGTCAGAGACACTGATTAAAAACAACCATGAGAGATAACGAATGAAATAACATCTGGCTTTTAGAGCAAATAAAATAGTTGAAAAAACAGTTTCAGTTCATACATGTAGGCCTACATGTGTGTGTGTGTGCGTATGTGTGTGTGTGCACGCGCGCGAGTTCGTGCGTGTGTGTGTGTGTGTCCGTGTGAGTGTTTGGCTGCACGCGTGCCCGTGTGTGTCTAAACGCGCGTGCGCGTGTGTGTATAGGTATGGTAACATTATTTCTTTGTGTTTTGTTTTTTAATTTCACATGTACATACTTAATACGCACTAAATCCAGCTTTCAACGCTTTCACCGCCAATGTCGCATTTATGCACGACAATGGTTTACCATGTTACTAAAACGCTGTTTTGAGCGTTCTAGATTGCTTGCTATGTAAATCTGACGATAAACTTGTTTCACTTGTAACCCTGCTGGATTTGAGCGCCGCCTTTGATACGCTTGACCACTCCATTCTCATTGAGAGGCTTAGAGTCACATTTGGTATTGATGGGGTGGTTCTCAGCTGGTTCGAAAACTACATTAAGGAAAGAAACCAAGCCGTTATGGTTGGCGGTGTTAAATCCTCTCTCTCTCCTCTGCTGTATGGTGTACCCCAGGGGTCTGTGCTGGGGCCAGTTCTTTTTAC
>JAGGCT020004240.1:5000-12500 GCA_017654935.2 Phymorhynchus buccinoides
ACTTACAGCTCACTGTGTTGCCATGGGGAAATAGAAATATCTTGTGAATAATGTTAACGTGTACACAGACCTTTAACATGACTTACAGCTCACTGTGTTGCCATGGGGAAATAGAAATATCTTGTGAATAATGTTAACGTGTACACAGACCTTTAACATGACTTACAGCTCACTGTGTTGCCATGGGGAAATAGAAATATCTTGTGAATAATGTTAACGTGTACACAGACCTTTAACATGACTTACAGCTCACTGTGTTGCCATGGGGAAATAGAAATATCTTGTGAATAATGTTCTGTACACAGACCTTAATATGAATACAGCTCACTGTGTTGCCATGGGGAAATTATATCTTGTGAATAATGTTAACCTGTACACAGACCTTAATATGACTTACAGCTCACTGTGTTGCCATGGGGAAATAGAAATATCTTGTGAATAATGTTAACGTGTACACAGACCTTTAACATGACTTACAGCTCACTGTGTTGCCATGGGGAAATAGAAATATCTTGTGAATAATGTTAACGTGTACACAGACCTTTATGACATGACTTACAGCTCACTGTGTTGCCATGGGGAAATAGAAATATCTTGTGAATAATGTTAACGTGTACACATACCTTTTATGACTTACAGCTCACTGTGTTGCCATGGGGAAATAGAAATATCTTGTGAATAATGTTAACGTGTACACATACCTTAACATGACTTACAGCTCACTGTGTTGCCATGGGGAAATAGAAAATATCTTGTGAATAATGTTAACGTGTACACAGACCTTTAACATGACTTACAGCTCACTGTGTTGCCCACGGGGAAATAGAAATATCCCGTGAATAATGTTAACGTGTACACAGACCTTTAACATGACTTACAGCTCACTGTGTTGCCACGGGGAAATAGAAATATCCCGTGAATAATGTTAACGTGTACACAGACCTTTAATATGACTTACAGTTCACTGTGTTGCCATGGGGAAATAGAAATATCTCGTGAATAATGTTAACGTGTACACAGACCTTTAATATGACTTACAGCTCACTGTGTTGCCATGGGGAAATAGAAATATCCCGTGAATAATGTTAACGTGTACACAGACCTTTATATGACTTACAGCTCACTGTGTTGCCATGGGGAAATAGAAATATCTTGTGAATAATGTTAACGTGTACACATACCTTTAACATGACTTACAGCTCACTGTGTTGCCATGGGGAAATAGAAATATCTTGTGAATGGTGTTAGCGTGTACACAGACCTTAAAATCACTTGCTTATCACTGTGCCGTCATGGGGAAAGAGTGAAAAATGTTCACGTGTACATAGACCTTTAATTGAATACACAATAAGCTATTTACTGCACCACACGACCCTCTTGTTTTGGGCCTATTTACTTTGCTTTACACGTTAATACCAGTGGCAACAAAAAAGTTGGTATAATTTTGGTCCAAATTTACCCACCCACCCTTCCTTCCTCATTAGTCACACAATAATCGCATGCAAAAAAGGAAATTGGGTGGCGCGCGTCTGGCTGCGACGCTCTCTCCAGGTGGGAGCAACCCGAATTTCACAGAGTCGCCTCTGTGACTATAAAGTACCTAATACCCAGTTGTACATGAAACAATAGAATGTTTACATGTTTCGATTTTCATTGGAAATTATTGGATCGAACTGGTCGCATCTTCATTTCTTGTCTTTCATTTTTAATGGTCAACCTATGGCGATATTTTTCACGCCAGAGGGCAGTCAATGCACTAGGGGCTTATCACGCGATTTTCTTACTTGGGCGTAGTGAGAGAGAGAGTGATGGTAGGACCACTCACTGTCTCTCTCTCTCTTTCTTTATCCCCAACTAATAATATAGAGAGGATTAGCCCCACACGAGCGTCATGCCCTCTGGCGTGAGAAAAATCGCACTAAGTCTCTCATTGTTGGATAAAACAAATTTTAAACATGGGATTTGGCGCTTGTCTCCGGAGTTACTGTTCTTTGGTTTAAACGAATTTTTAAAAAATTGAATATCACATAGTAAAGCAGCAACATGAATTGAAACGAGCACAACAAGCTTAATGCTTATAGGGGAAGACGGGGTAAAAAGCGCATGGGCGGGTAAGAAGCCCACCCCAATTATCTCATGAAATGAAGCAAATTTCAGTCTCATTTTGCCCATGAGACGAGCGTTAATGTCTAGCATTCGTCTCATGGGCAAATTTGACTGAAATTTTCTTTATTTCATGAGATAATTGGGGTGGGCTTCTTACCCGCCCATGCGCTTTTTACCCCGTCTTCCCCTACAAGGCGCTCAAACACAAGTAGATTATACAATATTGGCTGCCACAAGTAATAAGAGAATGGAACAGAACATGATAATGAAAATGATAGCATACAAAACATGCACGAACAAGCAAGCAACCACAAGAACAACAATAACAAAGATATTGAAAATGAAATGAAATTGAAATTGAAATTGAAATTGAGGGGGCAAGAGGCATCTAACTCCAAAAAGTATAAAACTATTTGTGATTTGTGACTCAGTGTCAAGACAATCAATTATTTGAATCACACTCTCAGCATATTTTCAGCCAGGACCCCAAGACCTCGAATAAATCAAATTGGCATAAAGCTGATCGAATCGATAGCAAACAACTTGGATATATGAATAAACCTACAGACTGTAGAAAATATTTGCCTATTTTCTGTTTGATTTTTGTTTAGACTAACAAACAACAGCACTGTAACATTAGTTTTAACGTCTTCAGGTAATAACTGTACTGTTCTTTGCGCGTCCCTAGAGTCCCCCCCCCCCCCCCCCTGGTTACCTCCCCTGGCTTTTCAATAATTTTAATCTGTAAACCAGAATGTTATCTCTGCACCATTTCGTAACTTTTTATATCTTTTGGAAAACATTTAAAACTATGTATCCTACTTATGCTCATCAAAAGAAGCACTGCATACTCGTCGTGTCTGTTGTAGTGTCTGCATTACGGATGTTTATTATTTTGTACGCTTTTAAAATACATCATTTTAAAGAGCGGCCAGAAGTGTAGCCTCGATTTGAAGTGCGACAATTTTGTCAAAATGTGCGACAATTTTGGATTTTGTCAAAATGTGCGACAATTTTTGGAACGACAGACCAACCGACCGACCGACCGACCGACCGACAAAGTGAGTTATAGGTTTGTGGCTTGAGCCACAAACAAAAACACGCAACCCACAAAATCGTTCATAATTTAAAAAAAAATAATATTAATGCTATCGTTTTGACTTTTTTCTCTCTCCAAATTTATGACGAAGATTCAATGCATGAAAGACTGCAACAGTTTGTGGGGGTTTTTCCAGATGTCTCGGAGAGCTCCAGAATTTAACATTTTTAGAAAAATTCCCTTTTTGAGTGGTAAAACACTTTTGCAGAAAATGTCTGTTGTCTGAAAACGGTCTGTTTCTAAATTTAAAAAAAATGGCTTGAAAATTAGAATGCAGGTCTGTACAACATAGCCCGACTTTTTCAGCCCACTCGTGAGTAAGAATTATGTCCTGATACCATAGAAATTGACATTGCAACGATGACATTGAAATTGCGAAAGTGTTTTTGGACCTCGAAAAAGGCACTTTCTGAAAATGGGTAGCATAGAAATTGTTAAGTTCTGGAGCACACAGACAAATCTAGAAAAGCAAATTGTTGTGACCTTTCAGGCATTGAATCTTCTTTAACCCTTTCACCGCCAATGTTGCATTTTTAGCACCACAATGGTTTAACACCCATGTCACTAAAAGGCATCAAATCAGGGCCTGTTATCCAAAGACCCTATTTTCTTCATTTTGGGAGGTAAGGATAGGCCTAATGTTATACATGTCACAGAGGAATTCCCAATATTGCAGATAATTTTCTTTTCTCTTCCCAGTTTAAGTTTAATGGTAATATTTGGCTGAAAATGACTGGCGGCGAAAGGGTTAAAACCCCGAAAAATCAAAATCATAACTCGATTATTAAACTTGTTGCTACCAGTTTTGTGGGTTGCGTTTTTTGTAGTCACCCTGTACTACTTGTTCAAACAAACTACGGACTGTTGATATCTCCCTAGTTTTCGTTTTCAATTATAGGATACAGCTATAGACTTTTCACAGCTTCCTGTCTGTCTGTCTTTTCAATGGTTCGGTCAAACTATGGACCGTTCACAACTTCCTGTCCATCTTCATTTCCAATTTTTGGATCAAACTATTTAGACTTTCCACAATTTCCTGTCTGTCTGCGTTTTCAATTGATGGATCAAACTATGGACTAGGGTAGCTGAAGATGGTGACGACTGCCAGGTTTTGTCAGAATCATTGTCAGAAGAACCCACTTAAAAAAAATCTCCAACAAATGTCTTCTTCATAACAACAACAACAACATACAGTATTTATACGGCGCTGAATCTTGATAGAAATCAAATCAAAGCGCACACACACGTTAGCATTCAAAGCGCATTCAAACACAAACGCAATACAACGCGAACACACACAGATAACATAAATGGAATATAGCAGAAACAGACCTAATGGCAAGAGAGAGAAGATAAAGAGAGAGGAGCTTTAATGACGGGGGAACAGGTGGGTTTTGAGGTTAGCTTTGAAAGCAGAGAGAGTCGGTCGCTGACGGAGGGAGAGCGGAAGTTTGTTCCAGGAGGTCGGTCCTGAGACAGCAAAAGAGCGCCGACCAACAGTTGAAAGCTTATACCTAGGGATCTGGAGAGAAAGAGGGTCAGAAACTGAACGTAAAGTGCGAGCTGGCGTATAGATGGAAATATTGTCGCAGAGGTAAGATGGAGCAGCTTTATGAATAGATTTATAGCAAAGTGTGTTTAATTTATACTCAATTCTGTCTGCGACAGGAAGCCAGTGCAAAGAACGCAGAAGAGGGCTAACATGATCGAACTTTTTCTTCCTAAGGACAAGACGAGCAGCTGTGTTTTGAATACGCTGGAGACAAGATAGAGAAGAGACTGATAGGCCAGAAAGGAGAGCATTACAGTAGTCAATACGAGATAGGATGAGGGAAGTAACAAGCTTTGCTGTGGCTTCATCTGAGAGGTATTTACGAATATAGCCAATGCAACGAATTTGATAGTAGCAGGACTGACAGGTCTGAGTCAGGAAACTCTGCATGGAAAGAGTATTGTCCAAAGTGACACCTAAGTTTTTGACTGAGTCTGAGAGGGGAATGATATTGTTACCCAGTTGGATTGACTCTATGGAAACAGAGGCTAGTTTTGTTTTTTGTCCCTACAAGCATTGCTTCGGTTTTTTTCACCATTTAATTGAAGTTTATTTTGAACCATCCAATTTTGAATATCAATATAGCAGTTGTTACTTTCTGTAAGAATGGAATCTAGATCTTCAGGGGTTGTACTGTTTTGGAGTTGTGAGTCATCTGCATAGAAGTGATGTTTCATGTTGTGCTGATCGATGACATTGGCAAGAGGTGACGTATACAAAGTAAACAAGACAGGACCAAGCACAGACCCCTGGGGGACTCCACAAGAAAGCCTAACCTGTTCAGACTGACGACCATTGACCAGAACTGATTGAAAACGATCAGAAAGGTAAGAGGAAAACCAAGAAAGAGCAGGGCCCTTAATTCCAAAAGTATGTTCAAGACGAGACAGAAGAATGGAGTGGTCTATGGTATCAAAGGCAGCAGAGAGATCAAGAAGTGTCAAAAGAGAGATTTGACCAGCATCAGAAGGGTTAGAACTTCTTGTTTATTTTTCTTCTTCTTCATCATCAATGCATGGGCTACTTATAGGCCCAGCTTTGCCCCTTTTCTTTCCAATGGTGTAGTCAAACTCCACATCTTCATCGGCATTGGGAAGCCGGAGCGTAGCGAAAACCTTGTTGATCCTTCCCAGCTCCTGAGGCATCAGGTGATGCTTGGATGCCTTGTCCGCCACGTACCCAGGAGCGTTCCTCTGGGAATCCTGCTTCAGGGACTCCAGGGCCAGCTGGAGATGCTCCCGAGGAAGATGGAGATGCTCCAACAGAGCACTGATGGTAGGTCCAGGGTTTTCCACGATGTCTTCGTAGATCAACACCGGGATGTCGTGCCCTTCCGCTTGCAGCTGCTGTACCATTCTGATCTGGGAGGCGATCTTCATGCCGATGAAGGTGGAGAACATCGAGGAGGGGACCAGATCCTCCAGCAGCGCTTTCTCCTCACGGGAACCCCAGAAGATCACCCGGCAAGTGAATGTTCGGAGAAAGGGGAACGCTCTGGCCACGCAGTCAGAGTTGACAAGCAGGGGCCAGAACCAGAGAAACCTCTTCATGAACGCGGTCCCCGAAAGGATGTTGGGCAGCTGCTTCCGCCTGCATAGGAACACGTGACGGAACGCGGGGAACTCTTGGAAGATTTCCCTCAGTAATACGCTGCACATGGGATGAGGTTTGATAAACACGTGCTTCACCTCTTCGTGAGAAGAAGAAGAAGAAGAAGAAGAAGAAGAAGAAGACTTGCGTCTCTGGGCCTTGCCGTGGTAAACCAGACTCAGCACAGCGCTTCGCAGCAAGGAGAGCGTCTGCTCGTCCGTGATGCTTTTCTTGTTGGCCATGAGAGCCACGTTCAAGAGCGATAACGGTTCTGAGAAGCAACAGGTCCCCGGCACCGCCTCCATGATTTGTGTCACCAACGTGGACCCGCACCTCCCAATACAGGACAAGCAGGTCACCGGGGTGCTCAGACACTGGCTGGAGATCTCCGACGTCCACTGGTGAAACCAGCGGTGAGAGGTCACGAACGCCTCTTCGCATTGACTGTACATGTTATGGAAGAAGAAAGGGAAAGGTTTGGATCTGCAGCAGTCAACGTGGGGCGGGCAGCGAACGAACACGGCTAAATCGGGCGTCAGGCAATACAGAGACACGCCGTCTTGCGACAGAACGTCCAGGGGGGACAACTCGGGCTTGCTCCAGAGGATGAAGTCGCTGGGATTCGAAACTCTCAGCATGGTGAATTTCCATTTCAGCAGAATAGAGGCCCGAACCACACTAGCGTGTCTGTGCTGGAGGTCCGCCTTGTTGCATCGTTTGGCTGGGTCTTTGAAGTTGAGGAATCCGACCATGTAAAACCGGATGCCGAGCAGCACGTGCAGAAGGAAGCTGAGGAGGGAACGCACGATGCGCACGCAGCGGTCCACGCTGGTCCAAACCTCCTTAACCATGATGCTGCAGTGTGGGTGGGTGGTTCAATAAAGTCTGTCGGTCGTTTCTGATCTGAAGCTCGGGAACTAACGCCTGTGAAAAAAGACAAACAAACAAACAGAAAAGGAAATCAACATGAAAAGAAAATGAAAAAAAAGAATCAATGCAACAAAGATAACGAGAAAGAAACACCTGAAGGTGTCGATGGGACCCAGAGACACACACTGGCCCCCACATGCCCGCCCTACCAACACAAGAGCAGCCCTTCACCAACCCTAGAAGCCCGTGTTTTGTTATAGGTGTAGGCACACACAGGATATTC
>JAGGCT020004240.1:17391-22391 GCA_017654935.2 Phymorhynchus buccinoides
TTACCACCTTTGTACATAAATAATAAAGTGTTAGAAGAGGTTTCAAATCATAAACTATTAGGAGTAACTATTGATCATAATTTAAATTGGTCATGTCATGTGCATAACCTATCAAAAAGCATTGCTTCTAAAGTTTATCAGCTTAATAAAATAAAACACTTTCTAAGCTTTCATGCTCGGAAAATGTTTTTCTATTCATTTATTCAGTCTGCCATAGACTATTCATCTACCCTCTGGGACTTGACAAGTGACAACTCACTGAAACCATTAGTCAGTGCTCATAAACGTGCCATTAGAGTAACATTAAATAAATCAACTTTAACTATTTCTGACTATGCATCTTCAAATATTCTTCCGCTCAAATACAAACTACTGTTCAATAAAGGAATCTTAATGCATAGGATTTTACACGGAAACTGTCCATCTTCAATAAGTGGTATGTTCACAATCAACGAGTTTAGGCACAGTCATAGAATTGATCTACCACTGCCCTCCATAACACTGTTTAAATCGAGCCTTTCATATTCTGGTAGCTGGTTATGGAATAAGCTTCCTATTTATTTAAAAGCTGAACCAAATTTTGGAAGATTTAAAACATCATTTTTTAATTATCTTATGAGCAATGAAAACTTGTTATTAACCCCTGAAATGTATTGAAATGTATTAAAATATTATGATTAACATGTTCCAATAATAGTGTCACTTCTATCTAATTTTGATGAATATTTGAAGTTATTAATAAGCAGAGGAGTCCCTGTTTACAAAATGTGGCTTAATATATTTCACATGTACAAAGGATGTCCTTGAGACACTTTTGAATAACCTTAATATTGATGTTTATGAATTGTATGAATGCACGTGTGCGTGTGTGTGTGTGTTTGCGTGCGTGTGCGCGCATCTGTGTGTGTGTGTGTGTGTGTGTGTGTGTGTTTGTGCTGTGTTGTGTGCATGTTTGTGTGCAACGAGAGAGAGGGGGTGGGGGTGGGGGTTAGAGAGAGAGAGAGGGAGGGGGGTGGGAGAGAGAGGGGCTACGTTGTTCATTGTGAATATAATAACTTTGATACCATTATTGTGTTATCAAAACAATTCAGTATGTATATATTGTTTTTTTATCTTACATGTACCCTTCCTCTTTCTCTCTCATTCTCTTTATCCATACTCTTTTGTCTGTTCGTCTGTCTGCCTACCTGTCTGTCTCTCCTATCTCTCTCTCTCTCTCTCTCTCTCTCTCTCTCTCTCTCTCTCTCTCTCTCTCTCTCTCTCTCTCTCTCTCTCTCTCTCTCTCTCTCTCTCTCTCTCTCTCTCTCTCTCTCTCTCTCTCTGTGTTTGTCCTCCTTCCATCTCTTTCTCCTTCCTTTACTCCTTCTCCCTCAGCTTTCCGTTTATGTCTTTGCTGTCTCGCTCTAACATTTCTTTCTCTACCCCCCCCCCCCCCCTCTCATTCCTTTCTTCTTTACTCCCCCTCCCCCTCCTATTCTTCTTATTTTTCGTACTTCATGTTTTGTTTTGTTCCTAGATACTCACTTATTTTCGGTCCCTCCACATCCCATTTCTTAAGTATGTATGAATAATGCTGAATTTATTATGTGTCTGTTTATATTGATAATGTGCCTGCTTTGATGATAATGTGTGTTCGTTTTCTTTGCTTTGCATGCCTTTCTTATTTATTGAATTATTTGCTTTGATTTTGTTTTCCTTTTTTTGTTTTGTGAGGACTGGATGAAAAAAAGTATTTATACTTACTCTATTATCCTCAGAAAATAAAAGTTATTCATTCATTCATTCATTCTCTCTCTCTCTCTCTCTCTCTCTCTCTCTCTCTGTCACTCTCTCTCTCTCTCTGTCACTCTCTCTCTCTCTCTCTCTCTCTCTCTTTCTCTCTCTCTCTCTCTCTCTCTCTCTCTCTCTCTCTCTCTCTCTCTCTCTCTCTCTATCTCTCTCTCTCTATCTCTCTCTCTCTGTCTCTCTCTCTCTCTCTCTCTCTCTCTCTCTCTCTCTCTCTCTCTCTCTCTCTCTCTCTCTCTCTCTCTCTCTCTCTCTCTCTCTCTCTCTCTCTCTCTCTCTCTCTTATGTATGTGTAATTTCTATGCCTTGCCATGTTTGTATTCCATGTTCGTATATGTACAAAGGTGCTACCTTTATGTTCAAATCTGTATGTGTAATATCATGCCTTGCCATGTTTGTATTCTATGTTCGTATATGTACCAAGGACAGATTGGAAGACTAGGCGTTGCCTAAAATCTTTATCCTTGAAAAATAAAGTTAAAGTTTTCAAGTTCTCTCTCTCTCTCTCTCTCTCTCTCTCTCTCTCTCTCTCTCTCTCTCTCTCTCTCTCTCTCTCTCTCTCTCTCTCTCTCTCTCTCTCTCTCTCTCTCTCTCTCTCTCTATCTCTCTCTAAAAAAAATCCCACGGCAGTTCTCTCTCTCTCTCTCTCTCCTCTCTCTCTCTCTCTCTCTCTTCCATGTCTTTACTCTCCTTTACGCACGTAAAAAAATCCCACGGCAGTTGAAAGTCGGCAAGAGCAGGGACAAAATCCCGCTGCCTGGTATGACCATCGCCGAGCTACTCCGAAAAATGTGTCGGCTGTACACATTGATAGCTAGGTTTTCCAAGTGTGCCCACACACACGTCCTCACCCTGTGCCCTCCAAAAAAAATTGGGTAGGTGCTGCACTTGCGAGGCGACGCGCTCTCAGGGGGAAGAGCAGCCCGAATTTCACAGGGATAAGTCTCTGTGACTACAAAAAATAATACCATAATACCAAATACCTTTCTTTTTTCATTTGTTCCTTATTCCTGTCACAGGAAAGATCGTAAAAGATGTAAAGAAGGAAGTAAATGAAACAATGAAAGAAAGAACAAGTGCAACGCCATCTGGTAGAGCGGCTGCAAAGTCCCCTCTCGCAGCATCGCTCGAGCTACTGCCGAAATCGGAATGTGTCGGCTGTACACATACATAGGCACAGCCAAAATCGCATCCCAAAACAGCACGTAACTACATAAAAAGGCGCATCAAAACAGAACCTCCACCAAAGGCCACCTTTTCTTGGACAGTGGCGTCAATAAAGCGTTCCCCTGGGCGCCTCCAGACCCTCAGTCGGCCGTCGTTGTGGTTCAGGGTGAAGCGTGATTCTTACCTGGGTTCGGACCCGTGATTTGAGGCGCGGCGTGCGATCATGCGCACACTGAGCGCAGAACAGAAAAAACCCATGACAACTGTGGCTGATGTTGATGTTAGTAGCCACCCTCAGCTGCCTTCGAATAGGGCTTGTCGTTAGACACATTCATCGACCAAGAAATGTTGTGAATCAGTCTGACAATGAAAAACTGCATTGGGAACACCATCTTGGAAATACATGCAAAACTGGAGGCATTGTCAAATCAGGACTGGTGGATATTAGCGATTATGTGTTTTGGGGTTTGAACCCCGTAACTGGCGCGACCTTGACCTTAATGTACGTGCAAACTAACACAACATACATCAGTGGATAGCTTGCATCTTGGCAAACTACCTGTTTTCTCATATGATCCTTAACAAATTTGATGATGATAGACTGAATAGTTTTTGACGTGGGACATCTCGGGCCTGTGACACAAAGGGCCTAGGGCACAGCGGGCTTAATAAGGACCAATACAGCCTTGCAGGCTCGTGCCTGTTACTATAAGTATAGCAGCAATAGATAGAGTCGGGTTGTGGCAGTACCATAGCCAATGAGGTTTAACCGAGGCGTGGTTACCAGCTACACCTATCTGCATTGTTAAAAATTCGGGACTTTACTGGTGTTGCACTGCCTCCGGGCATTGCCTCCAGTAGTGTTCCCACCATCTTTGTATTTACAAATGTCCCATATGTGTCTGTTCCAGACCGAGAGGACGTAAAACACAATTTTTCTCTCAGAGTCGGGTTTCTAATCATAAGCACATCATGACAGCAGACAACCTCGTTCGCCTGGTCAAGTAGGGGACAACGGGGCAGGTCCGCCCCCGGGGCAGGTCCGCCCCCGGGGCAGGTCCGCCCCCGGGGCAGGTCCGCCCCCGGGGCAGGTCCGCCCCCGGGGCAGGTCCGCCCCCGGGGCAGGTCCGCCATTTCCTTTTTATTGCTATATCCTTTGTTCTGGAACCATTTAGAGCATATGATAGCCACGTGTTATCTTCTCGCCACAACCTGTGAAAGTTTGAAAGTTGTGCATCAATTTGAATAAGTTGAGAGCAAAAAATGTGATTTCTGCAACTTTTTGTAACAAAGTACTCAAGACTTCATTTCTGTCGTGACGCGATTTATATAAAAATAAATAAAATGTTTTATTGCTAAAGGGATGCTTAGTTATTCATGATTTTATGCTTCAAAAAGTTTTTCTCTTCTTTGCTTTATCTCTAAGATATGCACGCTTAAAGATACATAACCATCACGGGGCAAGTCCGCCTACTTAGGCTGGGGCAGTTCGGCCCCCGGAAGACAAGGCCTTAGTTGGGTAAGGCTAGATTACGTCAAAGATATTCTAAAAGGGTGGTTACGTCATCTTTTTATTAGGGACACTTCTTAGTTTACGTAATATGTGCTTGACGTCATTTTGTGCAGCTAACAGATGCTTGAAATGAGAAAGTAGGAATGGATGTGAAAACGGATGCGCGGACAAAAGCCCACCGGACAAAAGCCCACCTCGTTATCTGGAAAAACGGACCAACCCCCACTCAAGGGGTGATAGGATACGCATTTCTATATTTCTGCTTTTCTGTCTATCTCCAGACATTGTCTCTGTCTCTCTGTCTCTGTCTCTCTCCAGACACTGTCTCTGTCTCTCTATGAGTCTCTGTCTCTCTCAGTGTCTGTCTCTCTCTCTAGTGTCTGTCTCTGTGGGAGTCTCTGTCTCTTGGTCTCTCTGTCAACCAGACATTTTCTCTGTCTCTCTCTCTCTCTCTCTCTCTCTCTCTCTCTCTCTCTCTCTCTCTCTCTCTCTCTCTCTCTCTCTCATGGATCGAATAGGATACATTTCTGCATCC
>JAGGCT020004240.1:24891-40687 GCA_017654935.2 Phymorhynchus buccinoides
TGCATGCTGAATGTCGATGTCTTTGTTATTCTGGCACCTGAACAAAATTTCTCCTTGGGAGATAATAAAGTGAATTTGATTAATTTGATTGATTGATTGATTGATTGAGTGGCGGACTTGCCCCGGGCTGTAGGCGGACCTGCCCCGATGCGGAAGGAACGAGAAAGAGAGACAAAGACAAAGTCTGCTTGACAGAGAGACAAAGAGACAGATCAAGAGAAAATGGGGAGAGACCGAAATATAGAAATATGTTTCATATCACCCTTGAGTGGGGTTTTGTCCGTTTTCCCACTCAAAGAGTTTGGCTTTTTGTCCGGTGGGCGTTTGTCCAGTGGGCGTTTGTCCGGGATCCGTGAAAACGGGGGAAGGGGGGATGGGGGCGTTGGGGTGGGGGTGGGGGGGGGGGGGGATAACAGGTGGTGTAGTGTGAGAGAGAGAACGTTTGCTATGCGAGTGGCAGACTTGCCCCGGGCTGTAAGCGACCTGCCTACAGCTTTATGGTATCGCTTGATGATTCGTGATTTAGATGACTGCATCAAAAGGGGTTTGGAAGGCAGGAGAATAATAAACTATTGAGCAAGTGTCATGCCTGTGTGGTGATTCAACAGGCCAGGGTCGGACATATTAGAGGGGAGGGAGGGAGGGGGGAGGGTTACAAACAAGGGCGGGGGTCTGGGCGTAGAGAAGGGAGAGAGAGCGCGGCATCAAAAAGAGGGCTTTGATATGAGTTTCTAGCTGGCGGTGAGTCAGTAGGTTATAAAGGAGCACGCGCACTGTCACACACACATACACAGAGAGAGAGAGAGAGAGAGAGAGAGAGAGAGAGAGAGAGAGAGAGAGAGAGAGAGAGAGAGAGAGAGAGACAGACACACACACAGACACACACACACACACACACACACACATATGCGCGCGCGCGCGCGCGCTCGCAGCTTACTAATAAATTTAGTACAAAGCTGGATCAGACCTCCACATTGAATATAAACCTACTGCCAGGTGTGCCTGCTTCATCGAAGCCTACAGCACCAGAATCACTTATCCCCAAGAGCGACTGCTATGAGGACGTAAAACCTTCTACTACCAACCAACTACCACTTCTTTCTCCTTCCTGTCAGTGAGCAGAAAAGGTCAGTTGGAAACAGTGTTTGATATTATTAAAGAATGAAATAGTGAGGCCAAGAGAGGAGATCACGAAATGGAACAAAGGGTGAATACTCTCTTTCTAATTAACTCCCCCTCCACCAAAGTTGATTACGATGCCAATCACCTAGCTATGCCACTCTTGGATAGATGTTGATTTGTTTGTATGTTGTCCTCTCCACCATTGTTGATGTGTACTGTGTGGGTGGAGGGTCATAAAGGCGAACTTGGCACATTCTTTTTTGAGAATGATGCTTTGTGTGTCTCACTTTGGTTCTGACCCACGCACTGCTAGGTGATTGGTATCGTAATCAACTTTGGTGGAGGGGAGTTAATTAGAAAGAGAGTATTCACCCTTTGTTCAATTTTGATATTATTATGTTCCTGCTTGAAAAGTTGTTCGTATAATTATTTTGTTGTTTGATTCATATTGTAGAGTCATAGTTTTAAGATAGCCCCCCAAAAACAATAATGTGTAAACCCAAAAATATGAAATGTTAGCCTAAATCGTGTCAAATTGACAGGTTCTAGAAAAGAAAAACGACTTGAGTAAAAAAACCTCTTTTTTTTAAGCAACTGATAGATATGGAGCATTTTTGAACCGTGGAAAACTTTTCTATTTTTAAGTTAATAATATTTACCTCATTATAGAAACCCACTATAATAATATTAAGTTCAATACTTCGAACGTAACAAGGTTAAAAAAAGAAGAAAAAACAACAACATTTTGGTAGATTCTTTAACTGATCGTTTGTAGCAAAACTGTCCTATTTTATTTCTTGTAGCAACTTTTTGGTAAAATCTTTAACTGATCGTTTTGTAGCCAAACTGTTAATTAACAAATTTACTCACTGTGGCGGTACCATAGCCGATGAGGTTTAACTGAGGCGTGGTTACCGCTACACCTGTCTATATTGTTACAAACTCGGGACTTTACTGGTGTTGCACTGCCTCCGGGCATTGCAGCCAGTATTGTTCCCACCATCTTTGTATTTACAAATGTCCCATATGTGTCTATGACCGAGAGGACGTATAACATCATTTTCATCGTAGCCAAACTGTCCTATTTTATTTCTTGTGTTAGTAATAATATTTCCCTTTTCTTGTTTGACATGAAACTATTTCAGTGTGTGGACAGCGACCGTGACATATATAATTTTCTTCTTTCGGTGTGCCTGTATAATAAAACAACTGTTTATCAAATCTATATACAGTGGAACCTCCCTTATAAGACCTCCCATTATAAGACTCCCTGCCACATACGACCTTCTTCTCTGATACATTGCCCTTCTTTGTAAGTATTAAAATTACCTCCCTTATAAGACCCCTCACTTATAAGACCTCATTGTGGATGATTTGTTAAGGTCTTATAAGAGAGGTTCCACTGTATTACATGTTGTTATGTATGATCACAGATTTGCGCCTTGGTATGAGGCTGTGTCAGACCAGTTGACATGAGCTAGAACACCAAGGCTACATCAAAATGGGGCTATGTTCTGCATGGTTGTGCGGGGATTGTCTTAAGCCACGACAAGCTCCTAGCATAACATCGTCAGTCTAAAATCCTCCGAAGTCGGAGTGTGGCTGTCCACGTGGGGTGATCAAAAACGGTCACACACGTAATGTTCTCATCCCTAGCTGTTGCATGTTGTACCTTAGTGCTCAAGTGCTTCGGTTGTTGGGATGATCCCTGGAGTCGCTAAGCCAGAGTAAGACAAACAAGCAAACACATATTGTTACACGGATTAACAAATATCGCTTCACGAGCATCAGCAACGAAGAATAAGGCCCTGTACACACATAAGCGGATATTCCATGCGGAAACCCGTGCGCAATCCATAAATAAGTGAAATAAAGAAGGGGAAAGATTTGCGCACGTGTCCGAATTTCCCCTATACATGTATTATGCGTAAGCTTTGATCCTTCTTTCTTCCACTTATTTAGGGCTTTCCGTACGGAACTTACGCGTCTAATGTGAACCCGGCCTAAGAGGAAAAACAATCCTCGGGAAGCGTATCTTGGTAAATGTATCTTGTATATAAAAAAAAAGGTGGGAGAATGGGCCAATAAGTCAGAAAGATAGTAGATGACAGAGAGCAAAGGGAAAAGGCAGAGTCAAAAAGAGTGACAGATTAGAGGAAGTTACGAGCATAGGCGTACAAATGACTGAAGTTGGGGGAACTATTTGTACGAAACCCCCCCCCCCCCCCCGGTATCCCCACGGGGGGAATTTTGAGGCATATGTTTCATTCACACATTGGCTGCTCTGTTTGTTTGTTGTTGGTTTTTGTATAATTATGTGCGCAATTGCAACATCAAAAAAGAAAATAACGTTACAATCATGAAATGTCTAAGATTCCACCTGTGTGCGTGTGTGTGTGTGTGTGTGTGTGTGTGTGTGTGTGTGTGTGTGTGTGTGTGTGTGTGTGTGTGTGTGTGTGTGTGTGTGTGTGTGTGTGTGTGTGTGTGTGCCTGTGTGTGCGCGTGCGTGCGTGTTTGTGTGTGCACGCGCGTGCGTGCTTGCGTGTGTGTGTGTGTGTGTTTGTGCGTGCGTGCGTGTGTGTGTGTGTGTGTGTGTGTGTGTGTGTGTGTGTGTGTGTGTGTGTGTGTGTGTGTGTGTGTGTGTGTGTGTGTGAAATCAAGTCAAGTCAATTTGATGTTTGACGAGGATGAAACAATAAGCTTGAGCAGCCGTCTCTGTGTGTGTGTGTGTGTGTGTGTGTGTGTGTGTGTGTGTGTGTGTGTGTGTGTGTGTGTGTGTGTGTGTGTATGTATGTATGTGTGTGTGTGCGTGCGTGCGCGTGTGTGTGTGTGTCTGCGTACGTGCGTGCGCGTGTGTGTGTGTCTGCGTACGTGCGTGCGTGTGTGTGTGTGCGTGTGCGCGTGCGCGCGCGCGCGCGCGCGCGCGCGCGCGCGTGCGCGCGTGTGTGTATGAGTGTTCTTGTTCATTTGTTGCTATTGTTTCGGAAGAATGAAACCAGAGAGAGAGAGAGAGAGAGAGAGAGAGAGAGAGAGAGAGAGAGAGAGAGAGAGAGAGAGAGAGAGAGAGAGAGAGAGAGAGAGAGAGAGAGAGAGAGAGAGAGAGAGAGAGAGAGAGAGAGAGAGAGAGAGAGAGAGAGAGAGAGAGAGAGAGAGAGAGAGAGAGAGAGAGAGAGAGAGAGAGAGAGAGAGAGAGATATTTACATTATCGTCAGCTGTCGTAAGTGTCCATACGAAATGTAATTATATCAACAACAACAACAACGAAACACAACAATATGTGATAGTTCGTGCAAAAAACAGACATAATGGAATTTGTTTGGGTATCCAGTGAGATTTTGCTTTCGAGAGATGGAGATGTTGTTGTTGTTGTTGTTGCTGTTATTGTTGTTGTTGTTGTTGCTGCTGCTGTTGTTGTTGCTGCTGTTGTTGTTGTTGCTGTCGTTGTTGTCGTCGTCGTTCCCTGGCTTAAAGACTACAGGGATCATCCCAACAGCCCCGAAGCCATTGAACACTTTGTTACAAAATGCACCAACTATGGATGAGAACATTACGCGTGTGACCGTGTGGTGTTTTTTTTTACTACCCCGCCACGCGAGGTAGTAAAAAACCGACTTCGGAGGATGAGTTAACCGTTTCTTATAAGCACACAGAAGACAGAATTAAACATCCCCACTCGATGACACCCAAAGTTATTTGTGGCTAAAGTTATATATATACGTGTGCGGTTTTGATAGTGGCTATGTGTCTTTTAGGGAAAGACCTAGCGGAAAACAAATCGTAAGACATTCTGGGACTCTCTTCCGAGGCATATAAGTCTGTATGGCGAGAGCCAGTGGCATTCCCAACCGGGAGTCCCTGGTGAGAGGGTCGACTATTCTGACTCTCTCAAGTGATGATTCCGAAGCAAAGTGGCAGATTGCTATCGACATCCTACTGGGTGGCAGCCGGTGGGAAGGGCGACACAGGATCTCCTCCCTCACCAGATGGGAGTTGAGGGACTTGCAGCCTGACACGACGACATGCAGCGACTTGGATCGTCTCTGCTGATTTGACTTCGTCAGTGATCCGCCGGCACCCAGCAGTGGGCTTTGGCTGTGCTGTTGCCAGGGGGGTGGGATCCGCATGCTCATCCTCTGGGGTGATTGACTTCAGCACAGCGCCACCTACTGTAGGGAAGAGGACCCCTCTTGAAGGACCACGCCCGCCTGCAGAGACGACCCGACTTCGTCTGTATGTCTCCTGACAGCTGCGACGACATCGATTCCCCGGTACGGAGAAGGTCGTCCGGTGGTCCTGGAGACGGCCTTTGGAGGGGAAGACTGCGCAACACCAGCATCACCATCGACGCCAACGCCAACGGCAATGACCAGACAAGCGGACTACAGGAGCGCCCAAGGCAACCTCTTGGCTGTTTCACAATGCTAAGTCTCCTACCTGCCTCACAGATGCTCGCATCTACGCCCTGAACGTTGACGGTGCTGACTCCAGCATCACGACAGGCATTTTCAAGACTCGGATTCCGTCCGAAATGTTCCCGCAGACGACAGCGTATCCGTGAGTCCAGTGTACACAACGTGTTCCAGGAATCATCCACGACGACGTCTGCCACGTCACGAACTCCTGTCCCATCATCACCGACTTCTTCATCATCATCATCATCTCAACGGGAAGACTTCGTCTTCAAGAACATCGTCCATAAGGGTCTCTGACCAATTGGACGCTAATCTCATTATCTCCTTGAGCCAGTGGCTGTGGCTGGAGACGTACTGGCCTCGCCTGTAGTCCTTGTGGTGGGGGGAGGGGTGCGCTTTTGGATGCGTGCTGGGTTTCTGAGTGGTGGTGGTTTTTTTGCCGGTGGGCTCTGCAGTCATGAAAAACGGGCTGGTACACCCATTACATGGGACCCGTGCGTGCTTGATGGAATATCCTGTGTGTGCCTACACCTATAACAAAACACGGGCTTCTAGGGTTGGTGAAGGGCTGCTCTTGTGTTGGTAGGGCGGGCATGTGGGGGCCAGTGTGTGTCTCTGGGTCCCATCGACACCTTCAGGTGTTTCTTTCTCGTTATCTTTGTTGCATTGATTCTTTTTTTTCATTTTCTTTTCATGTTGATTTCCTTTTCTGTTTGTTTGTTTGTCTTTTTTCACAGGCGTTAGTTCCCGAGCTTCAGATCAGAAACGACCGACAGACTTTATTGAACCACCCACCCACACTGCAGCATCATGGTTAAGGAGGTTTGGACCAGCGTGGACCGCTGCGTGCGCATCGTGCGTTCCCTCCTCAGCTTCCTTCTGCACGTGCTGCTCGGCATCCGGTTTTACATGGTCGGATTCCTCAACTTCAAAGACCCAGCCAAACGATGCAACAAGGCGGACCTCCAGCACAGACACGCTAGTGTGGTTCGGGCCTCTATTCTGCTGAAATGGAAATTCACCATGCTGAGAGTTTCGAATCCCAGCGACTTCATCCTCTGGAGCAAGCCCGAGTTGTCCCCCCTGGACGTTCTGTCGCAAGACGGCGTGTCTCTGTATTGCCTGACGCCCGATTTAGCCGTGTTCGTTCGCTGCCCGCCCCACGTTGACTGCTGCAGATCCAAACCTTTCCCTTTCTTCTTCCATAACATGTACAGTCAATGCGAAGAGGCGTTCGTGACCTCTCACCGCTGGTTTCACCAGTGGACGTCGGAGATCTCCAGCCAGTGTCTGAGCACCCCGGTGACCTGCTTGTCCTGTATTGGGAGGTGCGGGTCCACGTTGGTGACACAAATCATGGAGGCGGTGCCGGGGACCTGTTGCTTCTCAGAACCGTTATCGCTCTTGAACGTGGCTCTCATGGCCAACAAGAAAAGCATCACGGACGAGCAGACGCTCTCCTTGCTGCGAAGCGCTGTGCTGAGTCTGGTTTACCACGGCAAGGCCCAGAGACGCAAGTCTTCTTCTTCTTCTTCTTCTTCTTCTTCTTCTTCTCACGAAGAGGTGAAGCACGTGTTTATCAAACCTCATCCCATGTGCAGCGTATTACTGAGGGAAATCTTCCAAGAGTTCCCCGCGTTCCGTCACGTGTTCCTATGCAGGCGGAAGCAGCTGCCCAACATCCTTTCGGGGACCGCGTTCATGAAGAGGTTTCTCTGGTTCTGGCCCCTGCTTGTCAACTCTGACTGCGTGGCCAGAGCGTTCCCCTTTCTCCGAACATTCACTTGCCGGGTGATCTTCTGGGGTTCCCGTGAGGAGAAAGCGCTGCTGGAGGATCTGGTCCCCTCCTCGATGTTCTCCACCTTCATCGGCATGAAGATCGCCTCCCAGATCAGAATGGTACAGCAGCTGCAAGCGGAAGGGCACGACATCCCGGTGTTGATCTACGAAGACATCGTGGAAAACCCTGGACCTACCATCAGTGCTCTGTTGGAGCATCTCCATCTTCCTCGGGAGCATCTCCAGCTGGCCCTGGAGTCCCTGAAGCAGGATTCCCAGAGGAACGCTCCTGGGTACGTGGCGGACAAGGCATCCAAGCATCACCTGATGCCTCAGGAGCTGGGAAGGATCAACAAGGTTTTCGCTACGCTCCGGCTTCCCAATGCCGATGAAGATGTGGAGTTTGACTACACCATTGGAAAGAAAAGGGGCAAAGCTGGGCCTATAAGTAGCCCATGCATTGATGATGAAGAAGAAGAAAAATAAACAAGAAGTTCTAACCCTTCTGATGCTGGTCAAATCTCTCTTTTGACACTTCTTGATCTCTCTGCTGCCTTTGATACCATAGACCACTCCATTCTTCTGTCTCGTCTTGAACATACTTTTGGAATTAAGGGCCCTGCTCTTTCTTGGTTTTCCTCTTACCTTTCTGATCGTTTTCAATCAGTTCTGGTCAATGGTCGTCAGTCTGAACAGGTTAGGCTTTCTTGTGGAGTCCCCCAGGGGTCTGTGCTTGGTCCTGTCTTGTTTACTTTGTATACGTCACCTCTTGCCAATGTCATCGATCAGCACAACATGAAACATCACTTCTATGCAGATGACTCACAACTCCAAAACAGTACAACCCCTGAAGATCTAGATTCCATTCTTACAGAAAGTAACAACTGCTATATTGATATTCAAAATTGGATGGTTCAAAATAAACTTCAATTAAATGGTGAAAAAACCGAAGCAATGCTTGTAGGGACAAAAAACAAACTAGCCTCTGTTTCCATAGAGTCAATCCAACTGGGTAACAATATCATTCCCCTCTCAGACTCAGTCAAAAACTTAGGTGTCACTTTGGACAATACTCTTTCCATGCAGAGTTTCCTGACTCAGACCTGTCAGTCCTGCTACTATCAAATTCGTTGCATTGGCTATATTCGTAAATACCTCTCAGATGAAGCCACAGCAAAGCTTGTTACTTCCCTCATCCTATCTCGTATTGACTACTGTAATGCTCTCCTTTCTGGCCTATCAGTCTCTTCTCTATCTTGTCTCCAGCGTATTCAAAACACAGCTGCTCGTCTTGTCCTTAGGAAGAAAAAGTTCGATCATGTTAGCCCTCTTCTGCGTTCTTTGCACTGGCTTCCTGTCGCAGACAGAATTGAGTATAAATTAAACACACTTTGCTATAAATCTATTCATAAAGCTGCTCCATCTTACCTCTGCGACAATATTTCCATCTATACGCCAGCTCGCACTTTACGTTCAGTTTCTGACCCTCTTTCTCTCCAGATCCCTAGGTATAAGCTTTCAACTGTTGGTCGGCGCTCTTTTGCTGTTTCAGGACCGACCTCCTGGAACAAACTTCCGCTCTCCCTCCGTCAGCGACCGACCCTCTCTGCTTTCAAAGCTAACCTCAAAACCCACCTGTTCCCCCGTCATTAAAGCTCCTCTCTCTTTATCTTCTCTCTCTTGCCATTAGGTCTGTTTCTGCTATATTCCATTTATGTTATCTGTGTGTGTTCGCGTTGTATTGCGTTTGTGTTTGAATGCGCTTTGAATGCTAACGTGTGTGTGCGCTTTGATTTGATTTCTATCAAGATTCAGCGCCGTATAAATACTGTATGTTGTTGTTGTTGTTATGAAGAAGACATTTGTTGGAGATTTTTTTTAAGTGGGTTCTTCTGACAATGATTCTGACAAAACCTGGCAGTCGTCACCATCTTCAGCTACCCTAGTCCATAGTTTGATCCATCAATTGAAAACGCAGACAGACAGGAAATTGTGGAAAGTCTAAATAGTTTGATCCAAAAATTGGAAATGAAGATGGACAGGAAGTTGTGAACGGTCCATAGTTTGACCGAACCATTGAAAAGACAGACAGACAGGAAGCTGTGAAAAGTCTATAGCTGTATCCTATAATTGAAAACGAAAACTAGGGAGATATCAACAGTCCGTAGTTTGTTTGAACAAGTAGTACAGGGTGACTACAAAAAACGCAACCCACAAAACTGGTAGCAACAAGTTTAATAATCGAGTTATGATTTTGATTTTTCGGGGTTTTAACCCTTTCGCCGCCAGTCATTTTCAGCCAAAAATTACCATTAAACTTAAACTGGGAAGAGAAAGAAAATTATCTGCAATATTGGGAATTTCTCTGTGACGTGTATAACATTAGGCCTATCCTTACCTCCCAAAATGAAGAAAATAGGGTCTTTGGATAACAGGCCCTGATTTGATGCCTTTTAGTGACATGGGTGTTAAATCATTGTGGTGCTAAAATGCAACATTGGCGGTGAAAGGGTTAAAGAAGATTCAATGCCTGAAAGGTCACAACAATTTGCTTTTCTAGATTTGTCTGTGTGCTCCAGAACTTAACAATTTCTATGCTACCCATTTTCAGAAAGTGCCTTTTTCGAGGTCCAAAAACACTTTCGCAATTTCAATGTCATCGTTGCAATGTCAATTTCTATGGTATCAGGACATAATTCTTACTCACGAGTGGGCTGAAAAAGTCGGGCTATGTTGTACAGACCTGCATTCTAATTTTCAAGCCATTTTTTTTAAATTTAGAAACAGACCGTTTTCAGACAACAGACATTTTCTGCAAAAGTGTTTTACCACTCAAAAAGGGAATTTTTCTAAAAACTGTTAAATTCTGGAGCTCTCCGAGACATCTGGAAAAACCCCCACAAACTGTTGCAGTCTTTCATGCATTGAATCTTCGTCATAAATTTGGAGAGAGAAAAAAGTCAAAAACGATAGCATTAATATTATTTTTTTTTAAATTATGAACGATTTTGTGGGTTGCGTGTTTTTGTTTGTGGCTCAAGCCACAAACCTATAACTCACTTTGTCGGTCGGTCGGTCGGTCGGTCGGTTGGTCTGTCGTTCCAAAATTGTCGCACATTTTGACAAAATCCAAAATTGTCGCACATTTTGACAAAATTGTCGCACTTCAAATCGAGGCTACACTTCTGGCCGCTCTTTAAAATGATGTATTTTAAAAGCGTACAAAATAATAAACATCCGTAATGCAGACACTACAACAGACACGACGAGTATGCAGTGCTTCTTTTGATGAGCATAAGTAGGATACATAGTTTTAAATGTTTTCCAAAAGATATAAAAAGTTACGATAGGGTGCAGAGATAACATTCTGGTTTACAGATTAAAATTATTGAAAAGCCAGGGGAGGTAACCAGGGGGGGGGGGGGGACTCTAGGGACGCGCAAAGAACAGTACAGTTATTACCTGAAGACGTTAAAACTAATGTTACAGTGCTGTTGTTTGTTAGTCTAAACAAAAATCAAACAGAAAATAGGCAAATATTTTCTACAGTCTGTAGGTTTATTCATATATCCAAGTTGTTTGCTATCGATTCGATCAGCTTTATGCCAATTTGATTTATTCGAGGTCTTGGGGTCCTGGCTGAAAATATGCTGAGAGTGTGATTCAAATAATTGATTGTCTTGACACTGAGTCACAAATCACAAATAGTTTTATACTTTTTGGAGTTAGATGCCTCTTGCCCGCTCAATTTCAATTTCAATTTCAATTTCATTTCATTTTCAATATCTTTGTTATTGTTGTTCTTGTGGTTGCTTGCTTGTTCGTGCATGTTTTGTATGCTATCATTTTCATTATCATGTTCTGTTCCATTCTCTTATTACTTGTGGCAGCCAATATTGTATAATCTACTTCTGTTTGAGCGCCTTGTAGGGGAAGACGGGGTAAAAAGCGCATGGGCGGGTAAGAAGCCCACCCCAATTATCTCATGAAATAAAGAAAATTTCAGTCAAATTTGCCCATGAGATGAATGCTAGACATTAACGCTCGTCTCATGGGCAAAATGAGACTGAAATTTGCTTCATTTCATGAGATAATTGGGGTGGGCTTCTTACCCGCCCATGCGCTTTTTACCCCGTCTTCCCCTATAAGCATTAAGCTTGTTGTGCTCGTTTCAATTCATGTTGCTGCTTTACTATGTGTTATTCAATTTTTTAAAAATTCGTTTAAACCAAAGAACAGTAACTCCGGAGACAAGCGCCAAATCCCATGTTTAAAATTTGTTAGAAATCCAACAATGAGAGACTTAGTGCGATTTTTCTCACGCCAGAGGGCATGACGCTCGTGTGGGGCTAATCCTCTCTATATTATTAGTTGGGGATAAAGAAAGAGAGAGAGAGAGACAGTGAGTGGTCCTACCATCACTCTCTCTCTCACTACGCCCAAGTAAGAAAATCGCTTGATAAGCCCCTAGTGCATTGTCTGCCCTCTGGCGTGAAAGATATCGCCATAGGTTGACCATCAAAAATGAAAGACAAGAAATGAAGATGCGACCAGTTCGATCCAATAATTTCCAATGAAAATCGAAACATGTAAACATTCTATTGTTTCATGTACAACTGGGTATTAGGTACTTTATAGTCACAGAGGCGTCTCTGTGAAATTCGGGTTGCTCCCACCTGGAGAGCGCGTCGCAGCCAGACGCGTGCCACCCAATTTCCTTTTTTGCATGCGATTATTGTGTGACTAATGAGGAAAGGGTGGGTGGGTCAATTTTGACCAAAATTAATGACAACTTTTTTGTTGCCACTGGTATTAACGTGTAAAGCAAAGTAAATAGGCCCAAAACAAGAGGGTCGTGTGGTGCAGTAAATAGCTTATTGTGTATTCAATTAAAGGTCTATGTACACGTGAACATTTTTCACTCTTTCCCCATGACGGCACAGTGATAAGCAAGTGATTTTAAGGTCTGTGTACACGCTAACACCATTCACAAGATATTTCTATTTCCCCATGGCAACACAGTGAGTTGTAAATCATATTAAGGTCTGTGTACACGTTAACATTATTCACAAAATATTTCTATTTCCCCATGGCAACACAGTGAGCTGTAAGTCATATAAAGGTCTGTGTACACGCTAACATTATTCACGGGATATTTCTATTTCCCCATGGCAACACAGTGAGCTGTAAATCATATTAAAGGTCTGTGTACACGTTAACATTATTCACGGGATATTTCTATTTCCCCATGGCAACACAGTGATAGCTGTAAGTCACTCTTAAAGGTCTGTGTACACGTTAACATTATTCACGGGATATTTCTATTTCCCCGTGGCAAACACAGTGTTAGCTCTGTAACTCATGAAAGGGCTGTGTACACATTAACAATATTCACAGAATATTTCTATTTCCCCGTGGCAAACACAGTGAGCGTAAGTCATGCATGTTAAAGGTCTGTGTACACGATTACATTATTCACAAGATAATTATTTCTATTTCCCCGTGGCAACACAGTGAGCTGTAAGTCATGATGTTTAAGGTCTGTGGTACACGTTAACATTATTCACAAGATATTTCTTTTTCCCCATGGCAAAACACAGTGAGCTGTAAGTCATATAAAGAGTATGTGTACACGTTAACATTATTCACGGGATATTTCTATTTCCCCATGGCAAACACAGTGAGCGTTAAGGCATATAAAGGTATGTGTAACACGTTAACATTATTCACAAGAATATTTATATTTCCCCATGGCACACACCAGTGAGCTGTTAGTCATATTTGCAGGTATAGGTACACTTTAACATTATTCACAATATATTTATATTTCCCCTTGGCAAACACTAGTGAGCTGTAAGTCATGTTTTAAGGTTCTGTGTACCCGTTAACACTACTAACGAGATATTTATATTTTCCCCGTGGCAACACAGTGAGCTGTTAAGGTCAGTGTTAAAGGTCGTGTACACGTAACATTATTCTAAAGATATTTCATTCCCATGGCAACACACGGTAGTCTGTCAAGCTCATGTTAAAGGTGGTATGGAACAGGCAAGATTATTACTACACCAATCACCACCCCCACAATATATAACACCACAGAAATGGCAACACAGTGAGTTGTAAGTAATATAAAGGTCTGTGTACACGTTAACATCATCACAAGATATTTCTATTTATCATGCAACACAGTGCCAAGCTTGTCAGTCATGTAAAGGCTGTGGACCACAACTGTGTGTAACATTATTTGCCCCGCTCACAAAATATTTCTATTTCCCCATGGTGACATAGTTAGCTGTAAGTCCCATTAAAGGTCAGTGTTCACGTTAACATTATTCACAAGATATTCTATTTCCCCATGGCAAGACACAGCTGTAAGTCATGTTCAAAGGTATGTGTACACGTTAACATTATCACAAGATAATTTAATTTCCCCATGCAAAACAGTGGCTGTAAGTCATGTTAAAGGTCTGTGTACAGGTTAACATTATTCACAAGATATATCTTTTTCCCCGTGGCAACACAGTGATATATAAGTCATGCTTAAAAGGTCTTGTGTACACGTTAACATTATTCACAAGATATTTCTATTTCCCCATGGCAACACAGTGATAGCTGTGTTAAGTCATGTTAAAAGGTCTGTGTACGCGTTAACATTGTTCACGAGATATTTCTATTTCCCCGTGGCAACTCAGTGAGCTGTAAGTCATATTAAAGGTCTGTTTACACGTTGACATTAATCACGGGATATTTCTATTTTTTTATTTCCCCGTGGCAACACAGTGAGCTGTAAAGTCAATGTAAAGGGTCTGTGTACAAGGTTAACCTTATTCACAAGATATTTCTATTTCCCCGTGGCGACACAAGTGAGCTGTAAGTCATTATAAAGGTCTGTGGTACACATCAACATTATTCACGGGAAATTTCGATTTGTCCATGGTAACACAGACATAGCTGTAAGTCAGATTAATGTATGTGTACACGTCAACTGTGTTGCCATGGGAGAAAATAGAAAGGCGTATCTCATGGCAACAAATCGGAGCCCATAAGTCATTTGAATAGTCTGTGTGTTCAGTTAGCATATACTCGGGATATTTCTATTTCCCCATGGTCAACATATGATTAGCCAATTCTCATTTAATCTGTCTCTCAATGCACTCTGTTGCCTTGTGTGAAATAGTGTGTCTGGTGTCTCTCTCTCTGTCAAATCGTCTCTCTTTCTCTCTGAATCCTTTTCTCTCTCTCTCTCTGCTACTCAAACACACACGACACATGGTCACATACACACAAACACACATTGCACGTCACACTATACACATCTGACACACACACACACACACCAAACACCACACACACACACTGTCCACTCACACATACACACGCACACTTTGCACTCTCACATACTCCACACCACACACACAACATGCACCACACACCCGGCACACACACCTACACACACGCAACCCATGCACACATACACCCACGCACACGCACACACACACCACACACCACACACACACACTGCCACCACACCCCTACACACACATACACACCCACACCCTACACACACATACACACACACACATATACACACGCACACGCACACACACAACACAAACATACACCACACACACACACACACACACCATACACACACACACACCCACCTACACACACCTAAACTCACACACACACACACACACACAACACACACACAACACACACAACCACACACACACAGTGACAAACACAAACCACACACACACATACACCCCCCACACACACACACACACAAACCTATACAAAACCACACACACACAAACACACACAAAAAAACACACAAACCACACACACACACACACTACACACACACACACACACACCACACACACACACACACACACACCCACACCTTACCATACCAAACACACGCACACGCACACACACACACACAGCACACACAACACACACGCCTCGCGCGCACACGCACACACGCACGCACGCACCCACGCACGCACGCACCGCACGCAACACGCACGCACGCACACAACACACACACACACACACACACAAAAATGTTTTCTGTTTGTATTCCTGTAAATATGTTTTTTTTCAATAAAAAAAAGATTTTTGATTGATGTTTTTGTTTTTTTATGGGGCAGCATGAAAAAAAAACCTTTGTCAGCTTATTTCTGTACCCTCAATAAACATGAGTTTGACTTGACTTCACTTCCACCACACACACACACACACACACACGCCCACACACACACACTACACCACACACACAAACACACACACCCACCACACCCACACACTAACCCACACACACACACACTTATCCATTATGCTTCGCACTTTAATGGATAATGCTAGTGAATCTAATTTAAAGGCAAATAAATCGTTGCACAAGAGAGCTGTAAAACTAATACTTTTAAATCAATAGCCTAACTGAAATGATTTATAAACGTTTGAACATTAAAAAA
>JAGGCT020004240.1:41187-59750 GCA_017654935.2 Phymorhynchus buccinoides
CTTTCTATCTTCCTTTTTTTTTTTTTTTTCTTTCTTCTCTCTCTCTCTCTCTCTTTCTTCTTTTTCTCCTTTCCTTCTTTTTTCTTTTCTTTTCTTCTTCTTTTTTTTTTTTATTTTCTTTGCTTCTCTCTTTTTTCTTCTATCTCTAGTGTTTCAACTTGATTTTATTATTTTAGCATTGGACTGTAGAGGGAAGTATTTTTTTTATTTTGATCTTGTTTTTTTGCTCCTTTTGTTGCCTGTTTTTTGCTATATTTGCTGTTTTATTGTCTCGTCTGTGTTTGATAAAGGCGCCATTCGCCGAAACATCCGTAGTTTTGTTTTGTCCTCTTGTGAAGAAATAACGTCACTTACACTTGTCGTGTAGTTGTTTTTGTTTGTATGTTCCAGTGACGTTGCAAGTCTGTTTCAGTTTTTTCTTCTTTTTTTTCCTTATAATTCGCTTTCTCTCATATCTCTCTCTCTCTCTCTCTCTCTCTCTCTCTCTCTCTCTCTTCTCTCCCTCTCTTTAAAGCTATGAAAGTGAGCAAGTTTACGCAGTTTTTTGTATGTCAAGTTAATAATGTAATGTCAATTATTTTTTTCTTCTTGTTGTCAAAACTCGCCCCAGTGTATGGGCATGGCCTAACAATTAAACATTTCCTTACTCTGACTCTCTCCCCTCTTCTCTCTCTCTCTCAGAGGCATGGTGCAAAGAAGCTATTGTAACGTATCCATTTTACCCTCGTAATAAAGCATTCGTATTCTCTCTCTCCTCTCTCTCAATCTCTCTCTCTCTCATCTCCCTCATCCTCTCTCTCTCTCTCTCTCTCCATCTCTCTCCATCCTCTCTGTGTCTGTCTGTCTGTCTGTCTTCCTGTCTTCTGTCTGCCTCTCTCTCTCTCCTCTTCTCCCTCTCTCTCTCTCTCTCTCAGCTCTCTCTCTCTCTCTCTCTGCTCTATTTGGCCTTCAGCACTTATCTTCTACGGCTAAAATAGAGTCACCCAACCTTCAGCAACACTTCTTGGCCACTTTACCACGGAAAATACGTCCCTATTCCTGTGTCATGTTTAGATTCCAAATGTATTAGCGACCACTCCCCTGTAAGATGCCGGGGATTAAACAGACCCCCTAAACTTCAACCTAAACGCCAACTAATATTCGTATAGATCCTTTAAAAACTTTTATAAACTGCATTTTTTCAAGAATCTTAAACATGCGCATTTTGACATGTCTTTATTTTCATGTGCGATCCAAGTACTAGATTGTGTTTATTCGACTTTCTAGCAGTAACTTGAGAACCCGCAACCTCTTGAGACCAAAAGAGTTTAAAAGTTCCATCCCTTCCTGGATGGATAACTCCGAAATAAGCAGAAACTATGAAACAACGGGAGCGTGTTAAACATGAATATAAATTACTGGAGAAAGAAAGACTGATTCGCTACCAACGGTACATAAGCAGCAAAAAGCACAGAACGTGAAACAAAGAATTAGAATATAAAAAGCTAAGAATAAAGTCAATAAGTCCAAGCACAATTCACTAAATATCTACAATTGGTCGCCAGACTCATTCATTCAATAATCACTTTATACACATAGCAGGGTCTATAGGGGTAACTGACCCAACAACCTCCGAAAACGAATACTGTCCTTCGTCCTCTCTTCAAACCCTTTGTAACAGTAACATAAAACCTGAAAATTAATTACCTAAAAATAAACAAGACTTACCTGTAAGTTGTAGTTTAATAGAAGTTGTTTGGAGACTTGTGAGTGGCAGGAGCGCTTACTTGAGAGATGCCGCGCGCGGGAACAGCCAGGTTTTAGACGCGATTGACCTCCTCGAACCCTAAGAACTAGGGTGGGTTAAAGCTGCTATGGAGCTGTGAGGGAGGGCAAGTAAGCGCTCCTGCCACTCACAAGTCTCCAAACAACTACAATTAAACTACAACTTACAGGTAAGTCTTGTTTAATTTTTAGAATTGTTTGTCGCCTTGCGATTGGCTAATCGCCTTTACTTGAGATTTTAGAGCGAGGAGGTCAATTGCTGTACTAAGGCCACACAAATGTTTTAATTGTTATTTACAAATTTAAATCTGTACATATTCACATATTCACAGAAAGAATGAGTTCCACTTGCACTTCTTGAAACGAAGTAGTGTTATATTACATATTTACAAATTTGTCGAGGACTGACTGACTGAAGGTCCTTTTGCAGTTCTCCATGAGCACAGGTTTACAATAATAATAAAAATTGAATGTAGTCTCTTTTGTCCAACCTGCTGCGGCCATAATGGAGTCCAAGGGCACATCCCTACTGAACGCAGCGGAAGTACTGGCTGCTCTGGTGCTGTGTGCAGAGAAAACGGATATGTCAATACCTGCTGATTCTAGCACCATTTTAATCCAACGGGAAAAAGTATTTCTTGAAATGGGGCAATATGGTTTTACATAGGAAATGAATAGTTGCTTCCCCTGCCTTAGCGCTTGCGTCCTCTTCAAGTATTCAGTCATATGAACCACAAGACAAAGTTTGGGATTAGAAAAACACATCATTTCCAATGGTTTTATATGCTTTCCAGGTTTTGTCTGTTTAAGCACCGATTGATAGCTTATCCTGCACTTTCTTTCACCAAGCTTCACATCATCTATAGTCAAAGCATGGAGAGTTTGACCTCTCTGACCCGAGACTAAGGCTAGGATCATTGCCAATCTTAATGTAAGATACTTAAGCTCCATTTTTTCTACCGTGTCCCATCCTGCAAGGTGTTGTACTACTGAATCTACATCCCATGTTTCTTGGTATTTTGGAATGGATGGCCGATTTTCAAATACTCCCTTAACTACACGACACACCACTGGATGACTACCAAAAGATTCTTTCCCTTGACTACTTAAGTATGCTGACACAGCACTCCTAGCTAGATTTATTGTACTATGGCTCACTCCAGTCTTGTATAAATCAGCAAGAAAATTGGCTAAGTCTATCTGTGATGGGGAGGAGATATGGGTTTTTTCTACGTACTCTTGCCATTTCTTTATGTAGCTGTCATACGCCTTCGATGTAGTTGGGCGCCACGAGTCCATTGCAAGGTCCACTGCTTCCTTTGTCATCCCGGCTTGCTGGTAGACTTGCCGCAAATCTTGCAGACTAGCAGATTCAGGCGTTTTTGTTGGATGATAGGGTGGATCTCGTCTGGTCTGCTGGGTAGCTGAAGTAGCCTGGTCCTGCATCGGAGGCGTATTGGTGGGGCCAGCAGCAGTTTCAACAGAGTTGGATACCACACCTGTGTTGGCCAATCTGGCACCACAAGCACCCCCATGGTGTTGTCTTGCTGGACCTTCTGTAGGACTCGTGTCACCACACTGAAAGGTGGAAACATGTAAACAATCATGTTCTCCCAAGAAATACTGAAAGCTTCAACAGCGAAAGCAGCAGGGTCAGGTCTATAAGACACATATTTCTCCATCTGTTTGTTAAGTCTAGATGCAAACAAGTCAATGCACGGAAAAATGTCCAGCTTTTGAAATGCTGAGTTCAAGGACGTGCTATTAAGTTTCCACTCTGCATCCATGTTAACATGCCTGGATTCGTAGTCAGCAATGACATTCAACTGACCAGGGACGTACTGAGCACTGAGCCATATGTCATTTTCACAACACCATGTCCAAATGTCATAAGTCAATGAATTGCACATATCTGAATGACTGGTGCCCATGTGTTGAATGCAAGATACGCAAGTCATATTATCACTTTTGTTTCTGACATGTTTGCCCGACAATTTGTCCTTAAAACATTGCAACGCCAGAAATGCAGCTTTCAATTCCAACACATTTATGTGAAACATGTTTTCCTGTACAGACCATTGTCCACCAGATAATACACCCTCACAGTCACACCCCCAGCCAGTAAGGCTAGTGTCAGAAGTAACAACAATTTCAGGTTCACTTGTGCCAATGTCATTACACGCGTCATCTATATTCACAATCCACCAGTTTAGTTCCTCTATGCTTTTGGCAGATAGAGTCATGATCTGGTCATAATCCCCACAGTTTTCCTTGAGTGCTCTGACTTTGTCCCTTTCCAGGCCCCGATAATGGAGGGCTCCATATTTCACGGCCACAAGACTAGCAACAATTTTCCCTATAGCCTGTGCCAGCTCTCTGATTTTCAAGCGCTTTCTGCATGTCAACTCTCTGCAGCTGTCTTTTAGACCTTTTTTCCTCTCATCGGTCAACCTGACTGTCATTGATTCTGAGTCAATTATCACACCCAAGTACTGAATCTGTTTGCTAGGTTTTAATTCTGATTTGGTTGGGTGAATGAGGAAGCCTAATTTTCTGAGAGCAGTCAAAGTGTCCATCACATTCTTCAAGCACTCTTTCTCTGTGAAGCCAAAAAGCAAACTGTCATCTAGGAAAACTGTAGAGATATGTCCTTTCATCCTCAGCTGAGCAAACACAGGCTTCATTAGTTTTGTGAACAAGCGTGGAGCAGAGGCGAGGCCATTGGGCAGAGCATTATATTCATAGTGTTGGTCCTTCCAAACAAACCTGAGTAGCTTTCTGAATTTTGGGTGCACAGAAACCGAGTAATATGTATCTTTGAGATCAACTGAGCTCATGTAGCAATCTTTTTGAACTGAGGATAAAGCAGTAGTCAATGTTTCCATTTTGAAATGATGGTATGTTATTTCCCCATTCAGTCTCTTTAAGTTTAGAATCATCCTCTGCGACCCATCCTTCTTGGTCCTAGTAAAAATGGGGGAGATCACTTCGCCTTTCTCTTGTTCACAAACTGATATGACACCTTTAGATAGCAGCTTTAGAATCTCTTCATCAACAATGGCACACTCCTTTTCGTTCAAAGGGATAGTCTGAGAAGCTGACAATCTGCAGAGATTTTCATGGGGGCAGTCAAACTGGATTTTTGTGCCGGACACTAAGTTCAGAATTTCTGGATCAGAAGTGACGTGTAACCAAGACTCTCTAAACTCCGTAATTCTACCTGCCTGAAACAAAGAGGCTTCATCCTTAAGACAACTCTTAATCTGTGGTAGCAAGGCCAGAAATTCACTCACCTCTGCAACTGAAGGCAGATCTGCTATGGAAGCTAGTAGCACCTGCCCCCTCTGTGGCTCTGATGGCCTCTGTTGTGGTACTGGTAGTGGTAGTTTCGTTTCTGCGTGTGGCCTCTGAACGACCCCCTGTATTGGCTGTAGTTGTGGCGAGTGTTGCCTAAAAAAGCCCTTCTGTCGTGTTGGCTACCAAACTGAAAGTTGTGACGTATTTCAGGTGCAATCGTTGCCACCACTCGGTCCGTTTCTTTTATGTCTTTCAGAGTGTTGGAGACATCGTCGCCAAACAAGGAAGTTGTGACCGGAACATTTTGTCCACACATCTTGGCAACAGTCTTGCTCACGAAGGGGTGAATGTCACTGCGCCTGCGCAACGAGATCTCGCAAGCCGCGTGGCAAAGTAGACCAATGGCGTCCATGCACCTCTTGAACTCTTTCTCAGAAAAGTCATCTGATGCAAGCATTGAGTCGGCGAATTGTGAGATAGCCGTGGCAGCTTTCGTCAGGGCTCTCTGTATGTATGTGTGAGAGCTTCAGGTCGGCCCTGCGAGCGTACTCCGGGATTTGTTTCCAGACGGGCGTATTCACCGTTGGAACTATCATTCCTGTGCAGTTCTTGGGCCGATTGTACGTTTCAAATCTCTTCTTCACAAGCTCGTCTGACAAACTTTCTTGAAATTGCGGGTTGATTATTTTCGCCAACATCTCATTGATCTCGTCCCCCACAGACTCATTCTGCTTTCTGTACTCATTTTCGATCTCTTCTAAGACAGAGCTCCATGCTGGTTCTTTTTCTTCTTGTGTTTCTTTCTCTGCCTGTTTCTCTGCCACCAGCTTCCTGATCTCTTCCTCTTAATCGAGTTTGTTAGAAAAATCTCCGTCATGAATGCTCAACACATCACAGTCGGAGATTGAGTGGGAATCCGCGTGATGGCCTGTTTTCTGTCTCTTGTGCGCGGGCTCATCCTCGGGCTCATTTTGTCGGAATTTGGATGATGAGGACTCTATTTTCTTTTCCAAGGTTTCGAACTGTCTTCACCACCTTGCCTCCATCTGTAGAAGTAGCATTTTTATATCGCTTGATTCGTGTTCTGCAGGCTGAAAGCTGCATCCTTCACTTTGCTCCATATCTGACATCGCGACTCACTGGAATTCCCACCGAGCTGAAAGCGGCGGTCAAAGATAATGGTGCAGACTGAGAGCGGCGGTCAACTGGTGCCAACGAATATAAGTAGGCCTACAATAGGTTTCCAACAAATTACACCACTGAAAGGGCTTGGATAACACAATTTTCATTTTCTTTCCTTTTTGCACAATTAACGTATCACAGCAACGCTTAGAAAGGTTAGATTTTAAGTTCTAGATTTGTGGGCCTAGCACAAATTAACACGTCTGCACCCTGGCAACGTTCTGGCATCGACTGGCTGTTCCCACGTGTGGCATCTCTCAAGTAAGGGTGATTAGCCAATCGCAAGGCGACAAACAATTTAAAATACATTCACTTGCTGTTCACGAAGTTGGTCCCCTGATCTCAAGACTGAAAAATAAAAAATCTATGGGACCAGACAAAACCAGTAGCTCTCTGTTAACACTTGCACGTAGTAGAACCTCTTACCTTCATATATAACAGCGTTATGCATGTTAGAACAAAACATAGTACCACCTGGTCTAAAATCAGCAAATGTTATACCATTGCCTGACCTCTCTCAGACCTGAACATCTTTAGACCAATTTCTATTCTTACAATTATATCTAAACCTCTTGAAAAGCATGTTCATAAACATCTAATGCGGTATCTTGAAGAACAACAATCTTTTCCATCCCTTACAATCTGGCTTTCGACATCATCATTCATGTCAAACTGCCATAGTTCGTCTCTGTGATACATGGCTCTCAGCAATAAACCAAAACAAAATGACAGGTACTATATTTCTTGACTTGAAGAAAGCACTTCATCTTGTGAATCATGAAGTATTTAAAAAGAACTAGCACTATACCTGCGGGACGAAAATACGGTTTCCTTTTGGTATATCCTATCTTACTAACAGAACTCAGTTTGTCTTAAGTAATGGTGCAGTTTCAGATCATTAAGACTGGTGTACCACAAGGATCTGTTTTAGGACCCCTCCTGTTCTGCTTATTTTATTAATGACCTACCATTTTCAATATCAGATGAAAGAGTCTCATGCGATCTGTTTGCTGACGAATCCTCCCTCCACTCCAGGGCAGCTCGTTTATCCTCCATTGAAGCCTGGTGTGACCAAAACCTGATGGTCATCCACCCTACAAAAACCAAAAGCAAGCATGGTGATTACTTCAAGACAAAAAAAACATCAGAAAGAACCTCTAGTTTCTCAAACTTTACTTTAAACGAATAACAGAGTCATTGACAAAGTAAAAGAGCACCGCGTCCTGGGTGCGATCATAGACGAAGAACTGACGTGGCAGACTCATATTGAGAAAGTAGCACACAAGCTTGCATGAAACATAGTCCTACTATAAAAAACAAACAACCTTAAACCATTCATAGATACAGAGGAACGCAAAATGTTCTTTCATGCCCATTGTCTCTCTCACGTCAACTACGCATCTGTAGTGTGGGATTCTGTTGCCAAATGTCACCTATTAAAACTCAAATCTATATACAAAAGAGCAGCTAAAATTATTCTTCCTAACCCAAACCTCACCACCTTAGAAAAACAAGCACAATTAAACATCCTTCCGTTAGATTCACAACTAAAGTACAACTAAAGCAATCCTCATGTACAAAGTGCATAATCACTTAGCCCCACAATACCTAAAAACATCAGTTAGCCTGGCATCACATCGTTATGGTTCCAGTAACTACATTTTGCCAAACACTAGAATAGACAAATACAAATCAAGTTTTTCCTTCTCGGGTTCCTCAATTTGGAATTCCCTTCCCTCTGCCATTCAGTTATGCCCTTCCATCTCACGATACAAAAAGATGGTGCGGGCAAACATAATGGACAGCCCTGCTTAAATCCTGTGTGATATTGAACTCACACTGTATAACTTATCTATTGCCTTGCGTACAACTACATGTTATATGCATGCCGTATGTGAAACGAATGTTTACATCTCAGGTTTATGCTTCCTTTTCCCCGTCCTTCCTTTTATCTCTCTCTCTCTCCCTCTCTCGTTCTCCTTCCCCATACCTTTCTTTCTCGTTCTCTTCCTCCGCATCTCTCTCTCTCTCTCCCTTCCAATCACTCTATCTCTCTCTCTCTCTCTCTCTCTCTCTCTCTCTCTCTCCTCTCCTCTCTCTCTCTCTCATATCTCTCACTCACACTCTCTCTCCCTCTCTCTCTATATCTCTCTCACACACTCGCTCTCTCTTTCTCTCTCCATATCTCTCTCACACACTCTCCCTCTCTCCCTCTCTCTAGTTGTTGGAGTAAGCGCAATACCTACCATGCTAGTCCCTTAGGGAGGTATCTTTGATGTTTAATACAAAACAGAGTGACAGGGAGTATTCATCTACCCCGATTGATGAGAGAGCACTTCACGTAACAGCTTAAAGGGGCACCCTGACGGATGAGTTTTTTTTGCAAGAAACACGTCGAGATCACCTGGAAAACACCCTTTACGGAGATCGCAACACTCACTTTGCTCTGGTTTCCTATAAATCAAACCGTCAAATCGGCGAATCCTCCTTGGCGGAGGTGCTGGAAGTCAAATTCTTTCACCCAAAAAGAGAAGGTGTGTGCCGTCTATTTTGTAATGGCCGCCAAATCGTTTGCACGGAATTTTCGCAATACAAGCCTTTTTATTTTTATTTTTTAAATTGTATTCAGTTTATCTAAATGAGTTTCGCTCACAACAAAGGAAATAGATCCTTTTTTTTTTTTTTACTGCACTACAAAAAAAAAGAAAAAAGCTTCAACCACAATGAGTGACCTCCACCCACCCCATCCAAAATGGCTACTCTCTCGGCATCTCCGCCAAGGAGGAATCGCCGTTTTGACGGTTTAATTTCTAGGAAACCAGAGCAAAGTGAGTGTTCCGATCCTTGAAAAGGCTGTCTTTTCTGGTGATCTCGACGTGTTTCTTGCAAAACCTCATCAGTCATCCTACACCTTTAAAGGTGCACCCGAGCCAATCACGAAACTTGGTCAAAACACTTCTTTTGGTGAATACAAATTTTCTTACTTACTCTCTTGGAAAAAAGATCTGCGCCCTTTTTTAATAATTCGTTAAAGGGCGTAATACATACACCTGATGAACGACAGAAGACCCGCCAGTTTTGAAGGGGGCGGAGGGAGGAGCTATTTACTTTGTTGTGAGCGAAACTCCTTTTGACAAACTGAAACTGTATAAAATAAAGGTTTTGTATTGTGGAAATTTTGTGCAAACCGATTTGGCCTAAATAAAGCGACTCAGGCGGGAGGCCATTAGAAAAGAGACAGGGCATAGTGCCTAATTCTCTTTCATATGTGAAAATGATTCTTACTTAAGCTACTACCTCCGCCGAGGAGGATTCGCCGATTTGGACGGTTTAATTTATAGGAAACCAGAGCAAAGGCGAGTGTTTGCGATCTCTGTAAAGGGTTTTTTCCTAGCGATCTCGACGTGTATCTTTCAAAAAACGTATCCATCCGGGTGCCCCTTTAAAACTGTTCAAATATATTCAGACATACACAATGAATAGTACAAATATGCAGGACGTTAAAATGTCTACCCACCTCGCCTTCTTTCTATTTTATATCAGTTCTTTCTATAACACAATCTTGGTTATTCAAAAAACATGGGGACTTTCCTTGTATTGCAGTACCCCCAGGATCGTCCCACCATCTTCATAGATAAAAATGTCCCACATGTACTTGTTCCAGGTCGGAGGACGTGAGACGGACTTTCATCATTTATCACCCACCTTGCCATCTGCGCTTTATCTCAGGATCTCGCGGAGTTATCTTCAGCTTTTTCTGAAAATGGCGTGACACTCTGAAGACATCTTTAAGAAACTCTGGCACCAATGACGATGCTCTCAGGATCTCGCGGCTTTCTCTTCAGCTTTTCTGAAAATGGCATGAAACTCTGATGACATCTTGAGAAACTCTGCTCTGAACTTGTTGCCTGTCAAACAGTACAGGAAGAAATTGATGGAACAGTTGGTGCACACCATGACTTGGCACACCACTTGAAACACATAACACCGGCCGTTAGCGACAGCGTTACCCCAGTCAACGTTTTTCTGCAGTATCCAATACACGCTGTTTGGGACAGTGAGAAGCAAAAAGCAAACACATGTAGGCGAACAGGGTGACAGTCAGTGAAGACACTTTCTGTTGTCTGGAGTCTGCCCGCGTGGTGGTTCGTTGCGCAGAAAGATGTTGGTTCGCTCTGCTAGCGGATTTGACCAGTGTCCACAACAGAAGGCTGTTGCCCACGGCTAAGATAAGGGAAGGTAAAAAACATGCGAGGAACAGCTCTATCCAGGGCCACACGCTTTTCATAAACCACACGACATTTTCTGAATCGGACCAAGTGCAATGTACTCCCTGAAGATCGATTCCAAAGAGAAAGTGGGCATTTATGAGGGCGAGAATTGAGGCCACTAGAGAAGCGGTAGCTCTAGATTTTCCCTTTGTCCACACAGCATTGACACGGAGCGGCCACAGCACTGAGGCAGTTCTGAGCACGGTGAGTGACACGAGCATCCATGCCGACAGACAGGGAGACAAACACAGCAAATATTGATGCAGCTTGCACGACAAGGAGTTCCAAACATAGAAGTGTGATACACCAAAATACTTGAAAAATAATTCTGTCAACGGATCCATCACTATGAATAGCTGGTCAGACATAGCCAGAGCCACGAAGAAGACGCTTGACGTGGATGAAGGAAGACGGAGCATGATCAGTATGACCATCAAGTTTCCAAACGACCCCAAAGGAGCTGTAACATGATCACCGATATGGGAAATGACCAGCTGCAGGTTCATGTAGGGCTGTCGTACCTCGTCCCAAGAATAATACCACCCGTTATAATCATACGGATAATCATAATCGTAATACCAGCTGTCCCGTTCGTAACGGGCTGGCGGCCTCTCCATTCTAGCTGTCACAACAAAGACTTAACAAGGAAGATGGGCTAATCCCCAAAGACTGAGTGCCGTAGTGTTCAAGTGCTTCCGCTGTCGGGATAACCCCTGGAGTCTTTTAGCCACACGACGAACGACAGACTGGAACAGCTGAATTCAGTTGAGCTCTGGGTTTCACTGTGGGGATACAGTGTGTGTGTCTTTTTTTTTTCTTTTACCCCCCCAAAAAAAAAAAACAAAGAGTTCCCCACATTCTGGAACTTCTGTGCTTGTAACTTCATCTAATCTTGTCCACTTCTCTTGGACTCTGCCTTTTCCCCTTTGCTTACTACATATGTCATCCCATTTTCCTTTCGGCATACACCGGTGCATTAATCCTGGCGGTTTTCAAGAAACTCTTACAAAGATTCTCTGACCGAAGACGGACAGGTAGATTCCTTCTAAAGTTTGAGACAGTTTTATCACTTTTAATTCAACAAATTTAATCCTGTGCAACCACATGTTTTTTAAATGATTAAATTAAATACATACTCGTGTATTTGTAATTCATTCTTGAGCCCGGAGCGCTTGTTTAGAAAATTAAACCTAGATCTAAGCAAAGTGCAATAAACACTAGGTCCCTCCATGTTGACATTAAAGTTCTAAATTTGGTTGCAAATATTGTATAACCTTGTGAAAATCCTTCCCAAAAGCTTTTCCTTACATCAATACACATCTGGCCTGTTTTAAAAGGATTGTTATTATATTATGTTTTTAAATCTTTTGACGTGAGCTGAGCTGTCAGATAAGTCTGCTAAATATATTATAAATAATAGATCTACAACGGAAGTCGGAAGTCTGATGCATTCATGCACTTATATACATCAAAGAACCATAATTGACAGTTTCCCCAATCCTCTTCTCCACTGTTTGTTACCAGAAAGAGTCAACATAAAACGCATTTTTGCTTTGACATCTTCTTGGAAAATCCTTCAAATTGATTGACTACAGATTGTTTTTAATTCTGGAACTGACGGGTATAATCTTTGAGGGGGTTCTTCTAATGCCCCTCCAACCACTAACTTCAATTTTGGTCTCTTAACGTGTTGTTTTTATGTATTTAATAATTCAATCATTATTGCTTGAAAAGCTGCAAATATATATATCATATGTATAAGAATTGGATTTACAAGCAATTGTAAAATCTAGAAAAAAAAAGCAACGTAAAATTATCACAGACAGACAGACAGACACACATACACTCACATGCACACACGGAAACCCAAAGGCTCGGAGCTAGCTTAAAAGGACATGGGTGCGAACTCTTTGAGTTTCACACTGACTTCAGTTTTTTTTGTTTTCTTTAAATTCAATCAGAGAAGTTTCGCCAAAAGCGATTTGGGGAGTTTTTTACTTAGTTGTTCTATCCCAGACGTCTCTCTCGGGGAATATTGAAAACCATTACCGTGGATGCATATTGTTTTTCAAAGGCAATGTACATTTTACAATGCTTATCAGACTCAAACTGTATTGTCCATCTTTCAACTGTCTGTTGTCTCGTTGTCTCTCTCTTTTGCTTTTCCCAATCTGAATCCTCACAGACTCTGCCCTGTTCCCTGTCCGGGCCCTCGACAGCCATAGATCCTGTTTTATTTTTGGGAGTTGCACACATGGAAATAATGTGAGCACGGGTCCATTGACAATCCCTTTGTGGCTCCCGTAGAGAGACCACAACTCCTTCCATGTTCTTCCAGACCTCTGCTCTGACCTTATCATGTAACACAGTACAGAAAGGAACCACGAACTCCCATCACTTCTTCATGACTCTGCTATGAACCTTCTTAGCAGGGCCATACGAAGAGACCAACAACCCATCACTTCTTCATGAACTCTGTTCTGAACTTCTTATTAGTACGCAGTACAGATAGAAAGGGGAGAGACTGTTGGCGTACCACAGGAAATCACTGGGACTGCCACAAACACTTTGAATGGTCCATTTTAACAGATCGTTCGTAGTAAAACTCCCTTTAATATCATGTCCAGAAAAAAAAAAAACCAGGAGCCGGTTCTCAGGATGTAGAAACAAACTGGCAGCAATCAGGTGATGTATTTAGGACGTTTCTCTTATCTGGTGATCTGACACTTGTCCTATAACCCGTTGTTTCTTCTGACCGTTCTGACCAGTGTCAAACGAACGCTGTTGACGAGGACCAACAATAACCAGAGGCATAAACACCTTGATCGTCGTTCACCCAAACCAGATTGTTCAATGAACCAACTGGAATCTCATCATCCAGATAATATGGCAATAAGAATATCCTTTTGGAATATCGTTCCCATAGAGTTCGTGCAGTTCATCGCACTAAGGACAATGAATCATACAGCGAAGTAACTCGCATTTTCGTATCGCCACACATCTTGACACGAAGAGGCCACAGCACAGAAGCACTCTGATCATGGTTAGTGCACCAGCATCCATGGAGAGAGAGAGAGCTAGCTCGTTTGATGTCAGAAACGTGTGAACTTGCACTGGACGAGCCTAGATTCATAAAAATTCGTTACACCCATCTTCTGCGCAGACCGTTCAAAGGATCAAATGCTAGTATCAACAGGTCAGCCCAGACCTTAAAGAAACACTGTACGAGATACCGGAGATGGCGCAGAATCCACAGGATGGCAAGTTTACCTAATAATCCAGAAACACAACAGACGATTGGGTCACTGGGGGATTCTTGATCAGCTCAGCTGCCTTGACGTACGGTCTGTTCAGATCATACCAAGCATTTCGTCTGAGCGAGCCTGGATGCTACTCTCTAGCCATCTTGTTGTAACCTTTTGACATTAACCGTAGCGTCAGAAGTGAATTCAATTCTGTCCTGTGATCATGTCAGCTGTAGTGTGACTGATTTTAACCGTTGGATCTGCCTTGCTATGGAGTTACCATGTCATTGATTATGTCATAACTTTTACTTTGATGTATAGTCCCTGGGGATGATGCTTTTTGGTTTAGATAAGGAAACATAATTATGGCCTCTAGACCATTTCCCTCAGATTGAGTCTAGCAGATTTTGTTTTTAACTTCATAATAAGAAAATCGATAATTTCTCAGTTTTCCTGTTGCACTGAAAGGGGTTAAATTGTCTCTTGTGATCCATGCTCAGGTAAGTGTGAATTGATTTTGTTATAATTGATTTGATTGATTTGATTGTCCTGTCCCTGTGACCATGTCAGCTTAGGTGAGCCTGAATTTTTTTTTGACTGATTTGATTGATGTCCCTCTGTGATCCATGTCAGCTTAGTGCAACTGATTGGATTGATTTGTCTCAGTGATCCATGTCATCTTAGTGTGAACTGATTGGATTTGATTCTGTCCAGTGATCAATGTCCGCTTAGTGTGAACTGATTGGATTGAATGTCTCTGTGATCTCATGTCAGCTTAGTGTGAACCTGATTTGATTGATTCTGTAAGTGATCATGTCCAGCTTAGTGTGACTGATTGGATTGATTTGTCCTCCCTCTTGTTGATCATGTCAGCTAGTGTGAACTGAATTTGAATTGATTCTGTCTGTCTGTTATCCCATGTCAGCTTTGTGGTGACTAATTTGATTGATTTCGTCAGTTGTCCATGTCAGCTTAGTGTGAACTGATTTTGTTTGGACTGATTGAATTGATTTGTCCTCTGTGATCCATACATCTTAGTGTGAACTGATTTGATTGATTCTGTCAGTGATCCATGTCATCTTAGTGTGAACTGATTTGGATTGTTCTGTCAGTGATCCATGCATCTTAGGTAACCTGATTTTGTTTGGACTGATTGAATTGATTGTCTCTGTGATCCTATCAGCTTAGTGGAACATGATTGTGATTTGATTCTGGTCAGTGATCCATGTCAGCTTATGTGAACTGATTTTGTTTGACTGATTGACTTGATTGTCTCTGTGACCATATCATCTTAGTGTGACTGATTTTGATTGATTCTGTCAGTGATCATGTCGAGCTTTAGTGTGAACTGATTTAGTTTTTTTACTGATTTGATTGATCCGTCTGTCATCCCATGTCAGCCCAAGTGTCCAATTACGACCATGTACAAACACATCATGACATGACATGACATGAACAGTTGGTGGGGGGGGTGGGGGGGAACTATTCAACGGGCTCACAGACCTTTTTCCTTTTAAATGTTGTCTGTGCGTGCACGCGCATGCGCAGACACAATCTGGACCGTATCATATCCACACAGCATCACGGAACATACACATTGCTACAGCGCTGCATACACATACATACATGCACGCGTGCGTTCGCGGCGCACGAACACACACCACACACACACACCCCACACACACAGACACGCACACACCACACACACAATGTAACGGGCAGACCAGTGCAAGAAAGGCAGCTCAATATTATAGATGCAGTATCAATTAACATTCTTTAGATCTCACAGACTGTTTTTTTAATTATAAGTAAAATACCCCACGAAAGCCTTTGAACGTTATTGATTAACTTCAGATATTCATATTATCATAATTGCATTAAGCCCTAATGGCATATGAAATGGAAAAGCGTCCTCACACAACGTTACTTCTTCATCCAGGGAAGTTGAATAGTGTATCCATAGACGTAGGTAGACTGCGCTGAGATTCCTAGAAAACAAATGTTGTACACATGGTCAAATGCATGACTGTTTATTGAATCCAGAACTGGATGGCTTATAGTCAAAACGGAGTAGCTTCAGTTGGTCCATATGACTTAAAATAATACTGAAGATATTGCGAGAGAAAACATATAAATTGTATTTTTTTTAAACTGATACAAATGTAACGTATTAAGTTGTTTTTTCTTGTAGTTGTTTTCTATAACGAAATTATTATTATCGCAAAAATTCCTAAAATAACTCAATGCAATCATTCTGATGGTAGTCCTTTTTGACCTCTAAGCCATCGCGTTTGAAACTGTCCAGTCATCTGCCCATTCACTTCCAATGCACAGATCACCTAGGCTTCTTTTTTTTATATAAGAAATTCGGGCATTGACCGGTTGTCCGGTACATCACTCCATTTGTCTCTGTCAAGCGTGTGAATAATTATTCTTTTCTTAACTGCGTTTGCAAATGTTTTATTGAGGAGTCAGTTAATATTATGTTATCTTTTAGTGTTTTTTCTATTTTTGGTGTATGGCAGCCTTTCTTTTTTTTTTCTACTTTATTAAGATTAGGTTTTCATTCAATAGTAATTGTTCGGAAATAATTAGGGGTAGTAATTTCATGGTGTGTGGGGAGTTGCTATTGCCTAATTTGCAATCGGTTATAAACAGAGAGTTATTGTACCGTGAGGTGGATCCCAGCCACTCGATTCGTGTGTTTTGAGGAGACCACAACAGCATGTAGAATGCAGTGCGTCATTCTAATTTGATGTCATGTATATTTTTTACGTCCATTTTGCAAGTTCTATAAAGTTTGTGGCCACCACCCTTATCTTTTCTAAACAAATGTTTGCTTAGTCACTTACGGGCAATACCACTTATCACCTTCACACATTTATACGTTACCATAGCAAACTAACACCGAACATTACCTTTCACGCATCATACTTTACTATACCAAGCTAACCACCACATTACCTTCACACGTCTTGCTTTACAATAAAAAACTAACACCAACATTCCTTCACACATCTACTTTACTATAACAAGCTAACACCAACGTCACCTTCATACGTCATACTTTAACAATAACAAAACTAACACCAACATCACCTTCCACACATCATACTTTACACTAACAAACTAACACCAAACCATCACCTTCCACACGATCATACTTTACAATAACAAACTAACACCATCACCTTCACACATCATACTTTACATACCAAACTAAACACCAACATTACCTCACACCTCATACTTTACAATAAACAACAACACCAACATTACGCTTACACACATCACACTTTACTATAACAAACTAACACCAACATCACCTTCACCACATCATACTTTACAATAACAACTAACACAAACATCACCTTCACCCATCAACTTTACATGTAACACACTAACACCAACATCCCTTTACACATCATAGACTTTACTATAGCAAACTAACACCATCACCTTCACACATCACCTTTACAATAACAAACTAAACACCAACGATCCCTTCACACATCATAACTTTACAATGAACAAACTAAACACAACTCAGCCTCAACAACTCATACTTTACTAATAGCAAACTAGCACCAGAGAAGACCCAGGATAGGAGACTGATAAGGCTCTATAAGAAACCCATAATAAAAAGCTGCAAATCAGATTTTCGACAGTGTTCGATTCGCCACCAAGTACCTTCGGCTTGATATTTTCTCGACACAATAAGACATCCAGAATTAATATAGCTGTTAAAACGGTGTCAAGCTTCTCCGAGGGCAGACTAACGTACCTAGGTGGAACGTTCCAACGGAAGGGCACTTGTCAAGAACACTACCCATGCAACATCAACCTGCAAAAGGAGCAGTTAATGTTATTAAGATGGTATCCAATACCCGTGGGCTTACCGTCCAAAGCACCTGGTGAAACCTTGTTACAGGCACTGGTTCGATTGCGTTTGGTCTACGGATTGGAAGTTTCTTCTACGAAGCGCCCCTGTATCTCATTAAGCCGTGGTCAGACTGTCGAGATTCTTTATCGGCACTTGCGGCCATCCGGCAGGCAGGCGATATCCTAACTGTATTGAAGGGGAAATCGGGGGGGGGGGTGCCTGTGTGGTGTTAGTTCAATTCCCCCCATCCCTGATTACCCCCGAGGGTAATGAATGATCCAAACTTCGTCCAATTTACCCGGGGTAACCTGAAATGGGGTGAAATCAAACCATGCACGCGAGAGTCAATTCTGGTGACATGAAAACTATCCGCAACTAGGGTTTGAATTTCTTTTTTCTTCTTTTTTTACAAACAAAGTGAGCATACCATGCATGATTTTGGGTGTGTGTGTTGGGCGTGGGTGTGATATGTTGTGTGGTCACTGGCTCATTACAAACTTTAACATAGCAAGTTCACCAGAATAAAATTGCAAATGATAGCTTTGTACAAAAGCTCCAGAAATGAGTTAATATGGAAGCAGATATCTATTGAGAACTTGCTTTTTCTCGCTCTTCAGAACTCTGGGGTGCTCTGCATTCTTATCAGTGGACACAGTAACGAAAGACCAACGAACTCCCATTACTATCTTCATGAACTCTGCTTCTGACCTTCTGATCTGTGACGCAGTCAGAAAAGACCAACGAAACTCCATTACTATCTCGTGAACTCTGCTCTGACCTTCTGAATCTGTGACACAGTACAGAAAAGACCAACAAACTCATTACTATCTTCATGAACTCTGCTCTGACTTCTGATCTGTGACCAGTACGAAGAGATTCAACGAATTTCCATCACTAATCTTCATTAACTCTGCTCTGACC
>JAGGCT020004240.1:60250-86023 GCA_017654935.2 Phymorhynchus buccinoides
AGGAATGTTAACCCTACAATGTAGCCTACACTGCCCAACTCTGCCCAAAGTCAAAGTTGACACAAAATCATGGATCCGATGTCTTTTTACTTCAAAGATCCACTGCTCACGTCCAACTCCGACTTCACACCACTAGGTGTGACAAAGTAGGCCTAGTGCTGTGCGGTGACTGGAGGGTGCATTAAATAATAATGTGTTCATTAACTAAATAATAATGTGTTCATTAACTTATATAAAAGTTTGGTTAGACCACATCTGGAGTATGGGAACCAAATTTGGAATCCATATCTTAAACGACAATCAGTTTCAATTGAGCGTGTACAGAGGAGAGCTACTAAATTAATAAAAGTTCTTAAAAATTTTGATTATAGTGAAAGGCTACACAAACTTGATCTACCATCCTTGAAATACAGAAGAATTCGTGGTGACCTAATTAATGTATATAACATTCTTAATGGTCCTAGCATAGCATAGCATAGCATAAATGGCACTATAGGCTATTTTGTTTAGCCTTTTGCCCTCTAAATATGTTTTTGATTTTTATTTGGTTTGGCTTCATTCACTGATGACTACTAAGGCATCTGTGTTTTATTCATTTAAATCTGTATATTAACTGAATACATTTTGTTTTGGAAAAACTTGTCTATGATATTTTTGAATGAATTTAATGACTTTGCATTAACTGCTTCATCGGGAAGGTTATTCCATGCATTTATTACTCTGTTAGTAAAAAAGTTTTGTGCTAGTCTGGTGTTAGTATCTTTATTGTACAGCTTAAAGTTATGGCCACGGGTTCTATCACCCTCACAAAGAGTTAGTAGGCTGTTAGTAGTGGAATAATCGTATAAATGGTGACATATTTTATAAACTTCAATCATATCACCCCTGAGCCTTCTATACTCTAGGCTAGGTATCCGCAGATAAATAAGTCTTTCCTCATAGGTCATATCATTTGTACCAACAATCTTTTTTGTAAACCTCCTCTGAACTCCCTCTAGCATATATCAATGTGTTTTCTCAAATGTGGATACCATACAGGATTTCCATACTCTAACATAGGTCTCACCAAAGCCTTAAATAAAGGAATCATTATAACTTTTGATTTGTTAGTAATAGTGCTAACAAGCAGACCGGACATCCTGTTGGCTTTTAATACAATATTATTTATGTGAGGTTCGAAAGTCAAGCCCGGGTCCACAAACACCCCAAGATCTTTCTCAACATCTGTAGGTTCCAGCACCCGTTTATCTTCATTATCTTTCATATATAATATGTATGCTTGGGATTATTTTTACCGAGGTGCATAACCTTACACTTTTGACTATTAAATTTCATGAGCCAAGTATCAGCCCATGTAACTAAGTTATCAATGCACATTTGAACTCTTTTTCTTGATTCATCATTGTTTTCTACATTATTGTATGCCTTAGTGTCATCAGCAAAGATCTTCATATTACAGTCTACATAAGTTGGTAAATCATTTATAAAGTACAGGAATAAAGTGGGACCCAGGACACTACCCTGTGGGACCCCACTAGTGACATCTACCTTTTTAGAACTAAATCCATTTATAGTTACATATTGTGTGCGCTCGCTCAAGAAATCCCTGATCCACCCCAACAGTCTTCCACCCACTCCATAACCCGCCAGCTTCAAAATAAGTCTGGAATGTGACAGTATCGAACGCCTTCTGAAAATCTAGGTAAACGGCGTCCACTGGCCTACCTTCCTCCAGGGAGCCTATCCAGTCTCCCAAGGTGACTAACAGCTGTGTGACACAAGATCATCCCCGGGTAAAACCAAATTGGTCTTTAGATAAAATATCATTCTCAATTAAATGATCACACAGTGCGTCACGGATAAAACCTTCAAAAAGTTTACAAACGATGGAGGTAAGGCTCACTGGGCAGTAGTTCCCAGGACTACTCTTATCGCCCTTTTTAAATATTGGTGTAACGTGAGCTACTTTCCAGCTAGTAGGTAATTTGCCTACTAGTACAGATTTATTAAATAAAAATGTTAGAGGCCACGCCAACTGGCTAGACAACTCCCTGAGGACTCTAGGATGTATTTCGTCAGGTCCAGGTGATTTATCTATTTTTAAGGACTGTAGTGCTTTCAGCATTTGCTCCTGACTAATTGTGACTGAGTTAATCACTGAATTATAACTTGCTTTAAAATTTGGCCAATTATTTACTGGGTCTGTTATAAAAACACTACCAAAAAACTCATTTAAGACTATTGCCTTATACTGTTTCAGTATAAGTCCCATCTTTTTGCCTTAATTTTGAAATTTGTTCTCTAGGTTTAGTCTTGTCAGATACATATTTAACCCTTTCACCGCCAGCCATGTTTCAGCAACAAAAATGTCCATTAAACTTACCTGGGTAGAGACTAAAATCTGTCTGTAATATTGGGGATTCCTCTGTGACATATTTAAAGTGAGGCCCTATCCTTACCTCCCAAAATTAAGAGAATAGGGTCTTTGGATAACAGGCCCCGATTTGATGCCTTTTAGTGACATGGGTGTTCAACCATTGTGGTGCTAAAATGCGACATTGGTGGTGAAAGGGTTAAAAAATACTTTAGGATTATTTTTGGCTTCCTGAGCCAAAAGAGATTCTCTTTCCTTTACACGCTTTCTGGTAGCTTGTCTAACCTGGCCCTGGCATAGAAGTCCCAATTTTCCTTGGTCGGGTATTTTTTTTTATAGGTTTTGAACGCTTTCCTTTTCTTTCTTATCTTATCAAGGAGAGACGCTGGAAGAGGGTCCTTTCTGCGGGTACCCATTTGGGATACCTTAATTTTTGGTATAAATTTGTCACAAGCGTCCACAATTATCCGACTCACATTCTCCCAACACTCATCCACAGTACATTCGTCCTTTAAAGTGCTAGACCAGTTGACAGATCCTACAAACTCTCTCATGCTGTCATATTTTCCCTTATTGACTAAATATTTAGTAGTACATGTAGCAGTAGTAAATCTTTTCTTTTTTACAAAATGTAAGTTAAAACATAAAACTGAATGATGGCTCTTTCCCAAAGGTGGTAAGTAGTCAATATCTGACACAAGGTTATTTTGGTTTGTTAAAATAAGGTCCAGTATATTAGGCTGCTGTAAGACTCTGTGGTGTGTTGGTTCTTTGACTTTCTGGAACAAGTAATTTTGATGGACTGTCTCTAAGAACTTAGTAGATGAATGCTCATCTCCTCTCTTGCCTATTTCATGAGCCCAGTCTATCTCTGGACAGTTAAAATCCCAGAGTAAAACAATTTCTTTATCTTTAAAATCCTCCGCCACTGCATTGATAAGTTGATTTAATTTGTCATTTTGTTCCCTTGAACTGTTTGGTGATCTGTACACAAGAACACAAATAAAAGTTTCTTTCTCTGGTGAAGTTACCTTCATACTATGCTTGAGGAGAACAAGCTCTTGTACTTATCCAGTGAATCTATCTCAAACCCCTCCTTTACAAACAGACTTACCCCCCTTCCTTCCTTCACAGTAGTACAGTTATAGCCCTTCATAGCAAAGTCAACAATGTCAGTACCTGGATTCTTGGGTAAAACCTCTGTTACTGCTATTAAGTCAAAATCTTTTTCATCAATTAGAAGTTCCAGTTCACTTAACTTATTTATCAAGCTGTCAGAGTTAGTATACATACATTTTATATGAATTTGGTCATCAGCACCATTTGCCCTTGTAAACATATTTACATTATGTACATTTCCACAAGAGTGGTTGTGCAGTCAATTTCCTTCCCTCTCCCCTCCCATCCCCCTTCCCAACACCACCTGTTTTACCTACAGAATCCTTGTCTTTTCCATCATCTTTCTCTGTGTCAGTACCCTTCAACTTTTCTCTCTCCTCCATGGTCACCACCTTCCCCCTGTATATAATGACAATGACATCTAATTATCTTCCCCTTTTTTTCTTTCGACCTGTCAATTCCTGTCTGAGGGCCTTGTCATCTCTCCTTTCCCTCTGTGTCTTATCAGCTGAAATGCCCACTTTCTGACAATACAGTGGAATCCGCTTTATCGGCCTTCGGATAATCGGCCAAAGCCGCTTAATCGGCCAATTTCCTAATGTACGGAATTTTTTCTTCTTAAGCATGTGTTCTTTTGTTCGTTTTTACGGCCAAAGCTGAAATCTTCAATTTCGCTTTATTGGCCACTTTTTCTCTCTAATTTTTCCTCTTTACCCCCCCCCCCCCCTTTTTTGAGAGGGAGAACAACAGACAAACTGACAACACGCTTTTGACGTTTACATGGTTGAGTGTGAAGTTGGAAGGTGAGCTGTTGTCAATTGAAAGACCCTGCATGGCGTTAAAATCACTCAAGAAAACAAAATCATTGTCTTTTACTCGTGCTTCTGTCAAGTTGTAGGATTAATAAAGTGTTCACATACAGTAGACATACATACACTGTACTGTATGAACTCTTGTGCTTTGACAGATTTTATTCATTTCAATTTGTCTCTCAGACTGGAAGTCACTTCACACTAAGAACTGACAGCTGACAGCTGACAGGATGGCTCGTTTAAGCGAGAGATTTTAATGAATCTACATGTACATCTGTAATCAAAATAAAATTGTTGTTTTTAACATAGCGATTCGGCTTTAATTACATGTACAGTGTGTGTATCCAGACTCAAACACACACACACACACAGTGACACACAGATACACACCACAAAAAGGGAAAATAATTGGAATTTTAACTGCAACATTTAATTTTGACGTCATTGCTTTTGACTTGCATAATTGCGTCATACAGTATCTGATGTTCGATTCGCTTTATCGGCCACATTTTGCCTTGTCCCAAAAGTGGCCGATAAAGCGGATTCCACTGTACTATATTAGTATATATATCAAAAGTTTGTTTCAGATTTCAAATTTTTCAAAGACTAGAAATCATGAATTAAAAATACTAACACAGTATAGTAGAACTAATATCAGGAGACACTTTTTCAGTAACAGAGTGACTAACTATTGGAACGCACTTCCTGCTCAGACAAAACTGGCACCTGCACCTGGCACCTGTGCGTAGTATCCATGCACCTGGCTGAGTAAAAACCTCCTGGACAAAGACCCAAACCTTAGTAAATTAAAATACTAGTATGACGAATAGTCTACCAAAACCGTCACAGCTGTGCCAACCCCCCAAAAAAGGAAAAGAAAAGACGCTTGAGAGGCCGCGAGGCCTAGTAGTCTTAATTTACCTGACCTGACCTGATATGTCGCGGTATGCAATACCGAAACAGGAAGACAGTCCTAGGCCTAGGGGAGGCTACTGCCAAGTTAACTCTTTGGCGTTGAAAACCCAAGTTGTGGGCGTACTTGAAGCCATCGTCGACACATGACTGCAAAACTTGTAGTTGTAAGAACATTATCTACTCGATGGTATTTAATTTCATGTGATCTTAGAACAGTTTTGAATGTTTTGTTTATTTTTACAGATATGCCTATGTGTTCCCTGAAAGAACTGTAGTCTATCATTAATATTTTGCTTCTAATCGTTACATCGTACGGCGTGCACAAGTCAAGTGGCAGTGCAGACGACACAAGTTGAAGTTGGAGCATTGCTCACTGCGTGATTTGTGTGTGTGTTGTTGTTGTTGTTTGTGTGATGTTGTTGTTGTTGGTGGTGGTGGTTTTTGTTTGTTTTCTTGGTAAGGGTTCAAATGTGCCACCCCCTGTCGCATGAAAATAGGTAGCTTGTTGTAGCTCGCTACCTATGGTATATTTGCGACATTGAGCATGAACCACAAATTTCACTTTTTTTTAGGGTTAGGGATAGGGTTAGGGTTGTTAGTTAAATGGTTAAAGTACAGAAAAAGTGAAATTTGTGGTTGTCGCAAATACAGACTCTCATAGTGCCAGCTACCTTTTTTCATGCCACCCCCCACCCCCCTACATTTCTCGGTTAATTGTATTTTTCCGTTTTTGCCTTTCTTACCATACATAAGGGTGGTTATAAAAATTTTAAATTTTTTTTACTTTTTGTCAAATCCTAATGAAATTTATGTCATTGGAAAGAGCCCGACAAGACCTTTAAAATGATACCCAAATGATAAAATCGGTCAAAAATTGAGAAAGTTACGACGTTTTAAAATGATAGCTTTTTTTACATGAGCTATATAAGAAAATTTTGATCAAGGTTACCGGCCCTTACCGTATCAATGTTTGGATGAATAAAACAGCCATAACTTTTTTTTTTTTTACCAATAAACAAAACATTGGTACCAAAATAAAGCTTATTCAAAGGGGCAACATCAACCCCAAACATTAGACAGATTAGGCCTAAGCTTTTTGTGCGACTCACAAGATCGCAACATCAACGTGAGCATGACAGAAAACATGTCGGACAGGCTTCGACGTAACACCTCCCGACTTGTGGAGACCTTGAGCAGCATTGCGATTTATTGTAGATGCACCAAATTTGGTGTACTTGTAGAAAAATAATTAAATGTAACTAAGCATTTGTTTTACAAAATTATGTAATTACCGTTCAGAAATGATAAACGAATGAATTGGACCCAAATATTGGATCGCTTGTCTCTCGCGATCGGCCGTCTTCGCGTAAAAAAAGATCGTTCCCGAATGACCGAGTAGGTGTCTGCTTCCCGAAAGAAAGAAACTCGGATGGTCAGTGCCAAGAATAACCACCAATAAAAACAAGCAAAGGAAGTGACCGTTTGGCACATGGCCAAAATCGCGGTTCGGATTTTCAACGAGAAAAATCGCTGCGGCTTGACTTAATTCCGTCGTTCCTACATAAAGCTGTATTTTATTTTTAGGATTTTTTTTTAGCTAATAACCTTTTTGGAATACTAACCCTATCCCTAACCCTAACCCTAACCCTACCCCCCCACCCTATAAGACGGAAAAACGCAACGAACCACAACGAAATTGCGGTGTACTGCAGTACATAGTGGTGGGTAGGGTTAGGGTTAGGGTTAGGGATAGGGTTACCCGGTAGTATTCCAAAAAGGTTATTAGCTAAAAACGTTCCTAAAATACAGCTTTATGTTTGGTAAGAAAGGCAAAAACATAAAATTTCAATTAACTGAGAAATGCAGGGGGTGTCACATCTTTACCTTTACCGTTTTCTTCTTCTTCTTCTTCTTCTTCTTCTTCTTCTTCTTCTTCTTCTTCTTCTTCTTCTTCTAGTTCCAATTACTGGACAGGGCCCTATCGCGGGCGTTTGAAGTCCAACTAACTGGTCACATTACTTCTTCTTCTGTGGTGGTGACCAACTTCTTATATATAGAAGTAATTGTACACACTTTAGGGGTGACCATAGAAAAAGAATCAGAAGAGAGATAGGAAGAAAAAGTGAATACACATATGTACAAACTATCAGATTGGCTTAGAATCAATAGGAAAAATTCCGGAAAAATCAAGCAAAGGAAACTTTGGGCTGGGAAGGGGAAAACTACAGGGAGCTGCCGGCAGCTACTAATTTTCACGTTCGCCCCCAGCAAGCTGGGAACTAGCCGACCCTAGACACTCCATAAGGCAATGCCCAAGCCCCAACCAAAAAGACAAAGAAAGACAGAACAAACAGATCCCTAACTACTGGGGTGAAAATAATTGGGGGTGAAGATAGAGGGACTGGGGTAGGGAAGTTTGTTGAAGGTTTCAGTGCTGGGTTGTGGCTGAGAGCTCAGCTGGCGCCGGCTCCCCTCCAGAGTCTGGGATGTTGATCCAGTTCAGGTGGCGTTGAAGCCTGGATTCAAAGACTGCCAGGGATGGTGCAGTGGCAGTGTCGTCGGGGAGGCGGTTCCACTCAGGGATTGTGCGGGGGAAGAAAGTTCCCTGCCGATACTGGGTTCGACACGATTTGGTGTCATATCAAAATCGTGAAACATGCCTGGAGTTGGTTTGGTTTCCGCTTTTCTTCTGGCAGCTTGATGTTGGGGCATGTTTTGTCTCTACTTTCAGGAGGCCGTTTCTGTACTTGTACAGGGTGGTGAGTCTCGCCTTCTTTCTTCTTGATGTTGCAGTGAGCCGGTACTTGTACAGGAAAGCTCTTCCAGCATGTTGCTGACGCTAGAGGTTGCCTTGTAGTCCTGCATGGTCCACCTTGCCGCTCGCCTCTGGACTTTCTCAATGGAGTCGATGCAGGTCTTTGTGGTGGGGTCCCATACAGGACTAGCATACTCGAGCACTGGTCTGACAAGAGCTTTGTATGAAGCCTCCTTCGCCTTTCGACTGCAGATCTTCAAGTTTCTTCTTACAAAGCCCAGGGTCTTGTTTGCTTTGTTGACCGTGTTGCTGATGTGGAGGTCCCATTTCAGATCATTAGTCAGGGTCACTCCAAGATATTTGACACTTCATGACTTGGCACACTCTGAAGTACGTGACCATGGAGGGTGTAGTTTGCGGTCATTGTCTTCCTGCACCTCGACATGTGCAAGGTTGAGCATTTTTCTGGGTGAAACGTCATTTTCCAGCACTCTTCCCACTTTGCAAGTTGCTCAAGGTCTTGCTGGACGAGGTGCTGATTGTCACTGCTGTTGAACTCTTTGTGGCAGGCTGTGTCATCAGCAAAAAGCCGTGCGGTGGAGTCCAGATTGTTGGGCAGGTCATTTATGTATAGGAGGAAGAGACTGGGTCCAAGGACTGATCCCTGTGGGACTCCAGATTCCACTGGGGCAAATTCCGACCTCGTTCCTCCCATGATGACTGCCTGTTGCCTGTTATTCAGAAAGCTCTGAATCCACGCGTTGACTTTGCCATCAGTGTCGTAGTTTGTGAATCAGCAGAGCGTGGCTAACTTTGTCGAAGGCTTTCGAGAAGTCCATTATCAGGACATCGACCTGTTTGCCTCGTTCCATTGCGTCTGCTGCCTCGTCAACAAGTCCAAGCAGTTGTGATTCACAGGAGTGACCCTTTCGGAATCCGTGTTGTTCTGGACACAGGATGTTCTGCTCCTCTGTGTGGTTCATGACTGCTGAGACGACGATGTGTTCTAGTACTTTGCAAGATATGCAGGTGAGAGATATTGGCCTGTAGTTTTCTGCCTTGTACCGTTCACCCTTCTTGAAGACTGGGGTGATGTATGCAGGCGGCATTAGGCAGGCAGCATTAAAACAGGATTTTAAAACAGTGCAGTACTGCACTAAAAGTCTTGCGTTAAAACTATTTACATTTCTGCATGGATTTTTAGCAGAAAGAGGCTGTTGGTGATGCCACCGAGGCCGGCCCTGAAAACTTCTGGACTGATGGTGTCTGTCATGGCTGTAGGGAGTGACTTCCATTCTCTCAACGTTTGAGGGAAGAAGGAATAGTAGAAGACCGGATGTGCTGTCTTTTTTTTAAAGTATCTCTGTGATCCTCTTGTTCTAGCGTTGGTACTTCTTCTTTTTCTTCTTCTTCTTCAATTTAACACCCTTCCACTATCCCTCTGTGTGTGTGTGTGCGTGTGCGTGCGTGCGTGCATGTTTTTCAGTGTGTGTATGTGTGTGTGTTTGAACTGTTTCAACATTTGGTTATGGTTCCATAGTCGAAAGGGCAACATTGTGGCATGAAATTGACAAAAGTGTGTGTGTGTATGTGTGCGTGTGTGCGCACGTCAACATACTTGCATGCATATATGTGTGATTCAAACTATAAAAAAATTAATGTACATTTTGTAAAGCTTTGCCATATATATTGTTTCCTTTTCTTTTTGTCCAGATTTTAGGCCTTTGACCTTCACACATACCTTCACCAGGGCCACAAAAAACCCACTGATCCAATCTTTCTTTTTTTTTAAAAACTGACAAATCATCATCATCATCATCATCATCATCATCATCATCATCATCATCTACAATCACCGGGACAAACCATAGTTTTTATCATCATCGGATAGCCCTTGGAGGCAAGATGGCGTCGCGTGGAAAGACGGAGACGGAAAAGCTTCGGCAAAACATGGAGGAGCAACTGGACAGACTGGTGCAGCAACTGTCCGATTTGGAGGAATCCAGGTGAGCTCTAGAGAGGATTGGTGGTAACGTTCAAATTATTGTCAGGGCTCCCCACAAAACAAGGGGTCCCAGGGACTCCTTCATTTACAGTATAGAGGACCTGGAGGTGGGATAGAGGGTCCCAGTGGCATAGTGAATGCTGAAAAGAATTTTTCTAGTGCATCCCTGGTAGTGGTACCCCCTGCACATTCTTTTAGAGGGTCCTGTAGAATGTTAGCGCTTCATAGACCCACAAATGGGGGTCCCTGGGAGCCCTGTATTGTACCGTATTCTTCGGACTATAAGTATAACTAAGGCGCCCGTCAGAATAGCATCTGCCCCTCCCCCCCCTCCCCCGCTATCTTGTTCTACTTTTTGTTTGTTTCTTGAGCTAGTCACTAGTACTGTGCGTGCCAGTCAGTTGTTACTGACTCTAAATACCAGATAGCAGAGGGGGCAGATGCTATTTTGAGGGGCTGGGCTAGAATTTGTTGTATCTATAGTGGGGAAGCCTTGCCCAGGGTACATCCCCACTCTCACGGCCAAAAGGGATTTGAGGACTGCCAGCAGGCCAACCCATCCCTTTGGTTGCAGCATCAGAGACCGGTGCCAGGGTCCGCCTCGTTTGACTTGAGAGTCAGTCTTCCACAAAAGACCCCCACCACCCACCCCTGTTTGACTTGAGAGTCAGTCTTCCACAAAAGACCCCACCCCACCCCCCCACCCCTGTTTGACTTGAGAGTCAGTCTTCCACAAAAGACACCCCCCTCCCTTGTTTGACTTGAGAGTCAGTCTTCCACAAAAGACACCCCCCACCCCTGTTTGACTTGAGAGTCAGTCTTCCACAAAAGACCCCCCACCCTTGTTTGACTTGAGAGTCAGTCTTCCACAAAAGACACCCCCCTCCCTTGTTTGACTTGAGAGTCAGTCTTCCACAAAAGACCCCCCTTGTTTGACTTGAGAGCCAGTCTTCCACAAAAGACCCCCCTCGTTTGACTTGAGAGCCAGTCTTCCACAAAAGACCCTCCTTGTTTGACTTGAGAGCCAGTCTTCCACAAAAGACCCCCCTTGTTTGACTTGAGAGCCAGTCTTCCACAAAAGACCCCCCTTGTTTGACTTGAGAGCCAGTCTTCCACAAAAGACCCTCCTCGTTTGACTTGAGAGCCAGTCTTCCACAAAAGACTCCCCCCCCCCCTCTTGTTTGACTTGAGAGTCAGTCTTCCACAAAAGACCCTCCTCGTTTGACTTGAGAGCCAGTCTTCCACAAAAGACCCTCCTCGTTTGACTTGAGAGCCAGTCTTCCACAAAAGACCCCCCTTGTTTGACTTGAGAGCCAGTCTTCCACAAAAGACCCCCCTCGTTTGACTTGAGAGCCAGTCTTCCACAAAAGACCCCCCTTGTTTGACTTGAGAGCCAGTCTTCCACAAAAGACCCCCCTCGTTTGACTTGAGAGCCAGTCTTCCACAAAAGACCCCCCTTGTTTGACTTGAGAGTCAGTCTTCCACAAAAGACCCCCCCCCCCCTTGTTTGACTTGAGAGCCAGTCTTCCACAAAAGACCCTCCTTGTTTGACTTGAGAGCCAGTCTTCCACAAAAGACCCCCCTTGTTTGACTTGAGAGCCAGTCTTCCACAAAAGACCCCCCTTGTTTGACTTGAGAGCCAGTCTTCCACAAAAGACCCCCCTCGTTTGACTTGAGAGCCAGTCTTCCACAAAAGACCCTCCTCGTTTGACTTGAGAGCCAGTCTTCCACAAAAGACCCCCCTTGTTTGACTTGAGAGCCAGTCTTCCACAAAAGACCCCCCTTGTTTGACTTGAGAGCCAGTCTTCCACAAAAGACCCTCCTCGTTTGACTTGAGAGCCAGTCTTCCACAAAAGACCCCGCTCGTTTGACTTGAGAGCCAGTCTTCCACAAAAGACCCCCCTTGTTTGACTTGAGAGCCAGTCTTCCACAAAAGACCCCCCTCGTTTGACTTGAGAGCCAGTCTTCCACAAAAGGCCCCCCTCGTTTGACTTGAGAGCCAGTCTTCCACAAAAGGCCCCCCTTGTTTGACTTGAGAGCCAGTCTTCCACAAAAGACCCCCCTCGTTTGACTTGAGAGCCAGTCTTCCACAAAAGACCCTCCTCGTTTGACTTGAGAGCCAGTCTTCCACAAAAGACCCCCCTCGTTTGACTTGAGAGTCAGTCTTCCACAAAAGGCCCCCCTTGTTTGACTTGAGAGCCAGTCTTCCACAAAAGGCCCCCCTTGTTTGACTTGAGAGCCAGTCTTCCACAAAAGACCCCCCTCGTTTGACTTGAGAGCCAGTCTTCCACAAAAGACCCCCCCCCCCCCCCCCCCCCCTCTTGTTTGACTTGAGAGCCAGTCTTCCACAAAAGGCCCCCCTTGTTTGACTTGAGAGCCAGTCTTCCACAAAAGACCCCCCCCCCCCTTATGTTTGACTTGAGAATCAGTCTTCCACAAAATACCCCCCCCCCCCCCTTGTTTGACTTGAGAATCAGTCTTCCACAAAAGACCCCCCCCCCCCCCCTTGTTTGACTTTAGAGTCAGTCTTCCACAAAAGACCCCCCTCCCCCCCCCCCCCCCTCATTTGACCTCAAAGTCAGTCTTCCACAAAAGAACCCCCCCCTCTCGTTTGACTTGAGAGTCAGTCTTCCATAAAAGACTAAACTGTACAGTACCATGATTTTCAATTACTGTAGAAAATCATTTATTGTACAGCTCCCATGTTACTGTTGGCCCAGGGCTACTATAAGCTAATGTCAACCAATGATAAAAGGTATTTGAGCAAAGGACTTAGAGCTTTAAAGTTAATAAGTTCAAAGAGCCATACGGTTGAGCTGTGTCTGCTCAAACAATGAGTCTTAATGATCAGTATACATGTATACATGTACAGTAACACTTTCTAATTAGAACAAGGTAAAGGAAAATAATGCGGTGTGCTGATAGGGAAATTGGTGTCACATTGTGAATCATAAGATAATTCTGTTCATGGGTGGGTTGTTCTTTTCTAGAGTTTTTGTGTGTGTGTGTGTGTGTGTGTGTGTGTGTGTGTGTGTGTGCTGATGTTTAAAGAGTATGGGGGAGGAACGAAAATGGTGGTGGTGAAGTGTGCTTGTGTGTGTGTGTGCTTGCGCACGCGCATATGTGTGTGTATGTAATTGTCTGTCTGTTTGTGAGTGTGGTGTGTGTGTGTGTGTTTATCTGTCTGTCTAAAAACGGTCACACACGTAATGTTTTTGTCCGTAGCCGATGCACTTTTACCATTGTGTTCAAGTGCTTCGGCTGTTGTCAGGGATGATCCCTGGAGTCTTTTAGCCAGTGAAGGCCAGCAACATTGATAACACTAGTACATGTATTATTTAAGAAAATTTATATAGCGCCTCACCTTTAAGCTCTAAGCACTTTACAATTGCACTAAAATGATTCATATTAAAAACAACCCCTTGCATACCTCCCCCCCTATCCTTCACACACACACACACACACACACACACACACAGAAATATGTGCACATTTAACTGAATATAGATAAAATACATATACATCATAAAATAACAATTTACAGATTGCATTAAAAAAAAATCAATTTTCAATTTACATAAACAAGTTACACTGACACTGATTTATAGCATGACCTGACGATGACATCTTCTATGACTGACGATGACATCTTCTATTCTGTTTCAGAGAGGACCTGGACGATGAGGAATACGAAGAAACGAAGAACGAAACGCTGGAGCAGCTGAAAGAATTCAAGACGTCCCTGGATAAAATGCTGGAAGGGAACATGTCCTTGGTCGACACGCTGGGGGGAATGCAGCTGGTCGGTCTCTTGCCTCCTTCTTTTTGTTTGTGGCTCAAGCCACTAACCTATAACTCACTTTGTCGGTCGGTCGGTCTGTCGGTCCAAAATTGTCGCACATTTGGACAAAATTGTCGCACTTCAAATCGAGCCTACACTTCTGGCCGCTCTTTAAAATGATGTATTTTAAAAGCGTACAAAATAATAAACATATATGTAATACAGACACTACAACAGACACGACAACTATGCGGTGCTTCTTTCGATGAGCATAAGTAGGATACATAGTTTTAAATGTTTTCCGAAAGATATAAAAAGTTACGAAATGGTGCAGAGATAACATTCTGGTTTACAGATTAAAATTATTGAAAAGCCAGGGGAGGTAACTCATGATTGGAGTGGTAAAAATAGACCGCGTGCCACAAACTATTGCGATTTCGCGCTTGTTTCTCTCTGTCTCACAGTCTCTGTTTCTTAACCCTCTGGCTCCCCATCACTCGAAAAAAGTCGAGTGCCCATATTGCCCAAGTCAAGGGGAGTAACTCCGAACGTCACACCGAATCTTTTATCTAATGAAGTCTAACCCACCTTTAATTTCTGAAAGATGCATATTGAATAGCAATGATGATATTTTCATTCGAAAGCTAACACACTGTTACACAACAAACCATGAATTAGAAGGAAAAATCCGTAATGGCACTCCAAACATCGCACAGAGTCAATACTGCTCACGTCACGTGAATTTTTTTATAAAAAATTGGCGAAACTTTGAAAAATCCATTCCAAAAAAAAAAAAAGACTAGTGGGTGCTTTCCCTTGCTGTAAAAGACAAAAACGGAACAGGGAGAGTCAGGAACAGGAAGACCTATTGCATTGTGGGTAGGGCGAAAGTGAAAGTACTAGACCTGGTGTTCAGCGGGCGCAATCGGCGTTAACAGGAACCAGGGAAGGGAACAAATTTGGTCGGATTTGCCGTCTGCATGAGCCAGAGGGTTAAAGGTGGACTCCGACGGATGAGTTTTTGCAAGAAACATGTCGAGGTCAAGAAAAACAGCCTTTTCAAGGATCGGAACTCTCACCTTTTGCTCTGGTTTCTTAGAAATTAAACCGTCAAAACGGCGATTCTTCCTTGGCGGAGATGCCGGAGAGAGTAGCCATTTTGGATGGGGTGGGTGGAGGTCACTCATTGTGGTTGAAGCGTTTTCTTTTTTTGTAGTGCAGTAACAACAAAAAAAGGAGCTATTTCCTTTGTTGTGAGCGAAACTCCTTTAGATAAACTGTATACAATTATTTAAAAAAATTAATAAAAAGGCTTGTATTGCGAAAAGTTCGTGCACACGATTTGGTCTAAACACAGGCGGCCATTCAAAAAGAGACGGCAAACGCCTTCTCTTTGGGTGAAAGAATTTGACTTCCAGCACCTCCGCCAAGGAGGAATCGCCTTTTTGACGGCTTGATTTCTGGGAAACCAGAGCAAAGTGAGTGTTGCGATCTCTGTAAAGGGTGTTTTCCTGCTGATCTGGACGTGTTTCTTGCAAAAACTCATCCGACAGGGTGCCCCTTTAAAATCCCTTCTCCCTCGCTCTGTCTATGTTTTTATTTCTTTGTGTGTGTGTCTGTGTGTGTGTGTGTGTGTGTGTGTGTGTGTGTGTGTGTGTGTGTCTGTGTGTGTGTGTGTCTCTGTGTGTGTGTGTGTGTGTGTGTGTGTGTGTGTGTGTGTGTGTGTGTGTGTGTGTGTGTGTATGATGTATGTACTTGATAACTTTCATTACTTCTAATTCTATTATGGATTGTTATCAACTAAATATTTTGGGTTACCCTATTTTGATTAACCCTTTCAACCGCCAATGTCGCATTTATGCACCGCAATGGTTTGACACCCATGTCAGTAAAAGGCATCAAATCAGGGCCTGTTATCCAAAGACCCTTCTTAATTTTGGGATGATTCATGAATAGGCCTAATGTTGTACATGACTCCCAGGAATTCCCAGCATAGTGGGTAATTTGTTTTTTCTACCCAGTTATGTTGAATGGTATTTTGTGGCTAAAAAATAGCTGGCGGTGAAAGGGTTAACTTCTGTGTACATACCTATTAGTATTACCTTATTTATGTAAAACTTGTTTAAAACTCATTCCATGCTGGCCAGTTGCTTCCCTGTGCAAGCGTTCTGTACTGGCCTATTTGCATAGGTTGCCAAAAAATTATTTTCTAAATAATGGTAACAGATACAAACGTGACATTTTGGCAATATGTACACAATATACAGTACTAACACCTGCAACAGTTTCAAAGCATCTACTTGATTAGTTTTGATTTGTGATATTTAAAAATTAATGCATGTTTTGTCAAGCCAGGTACACTCATAATAGCGAAAATATAATTTTAAGGTCCCAAAATAGCCTACAGCCAGCCATCAGTGTCTAGAGGCATGAATGAAACGTAGTAGTAGCCCTCTGAGCCACTTTGAAGCATGCATGACTGTTAACCTATGAACTATGAATTTTAAAAGTTCACCTGCGATATCCCGTTACCTTAGTAACGAGGCGTTGTGCGCATGCCCTGCGACGAGAGCGCAGGTTAGTATAGAAAGAGTTGATGTCTCAATTTTATATATAAAATTCTCAACCGTGTATGTTTTTTATGTGCATGATGGGCAGTCAATTTCTTTCCTTTTAAGAGAGAGCTTAAAATTCCAGTGTTTGACGATGATAAAGAATTGTGAACTTTATTTATTTGTGAATTAATTGCTGTTATTATCTGTTCACAGGCTATTCAAGCGGCCATCAGCAGCGCTTTCCAGACCCCGGAGGTGATCCGACTGTTTGCCAAAAAGCAGCCCGGACAGCTCAGACAGCGACTGGCGGAGGTACTGAGACCCACGTCATTCTCTGGCTCTACGTTTCGCCTTCTTCTTTGATCGCTCAGACAGTTTCCTGTCAATTATGAGCGCAGATGCGTCATGCTGCCGTTATGCGCCTAACCTTTCACCGCCAGCCATTTGCTTGCCAAAATGTACCATTAAGCTTAACTGTGAAGAGATTTTGTTGTTGTCGCAATATTGGGAATTCCTTTGTGACGAGTATAAAACATTAGTGGTGTAGAGTGGCACAGTGGTAGCGCGTTCGCTTCGTGTCAAGTAAACCCGAGTTCGGACCTGGGTACAGGGGATTTTTTCCTCTCATTCTGCACTAGGCCTTAACGGTCTGAACGTGGAGTCTTTCGGATGAGACGATAAACCGAGGTCCCGTGTGCCCATGCACTTAGCATACGTTAAAACCCAGTGGCAACGAAAAAGTTGTCATTTGGTCAAAATTTACCCCCCCCCCCCCCCCCCCCCCCTCATCAGTGACAAAAATCGCATGCAAAAAAAAAAAAAAAATGGGTGGCGCGCCTCTGGCTGCGACGCGCTCTCCTGGTGGGAGCAACCCGAATTTCACAGAGACGCCTCTGTGACTATAAAGTACCTAATACCTACCTAATACCTAATTAGGCCTATCCTTACCTCCCAAAATCAAGAAAAAACAGGGTCTTCAAATAACAGGCCTTGATTTAATTAATGCCTTTTAGTGACATGGGTGTTAAACCATTGTGGTGCATAAATGCGACATTGGTGGTGAAAGGGTTTTAACTAAGAAATAGTCTGACTTTGGCTGGAGGAAATCTTTTTTGAAAGTGTTTTTTGGGGGGAGAAAAAATAGGCAGGAGAATGGAACCGGTTAAGGCAGAAAGATAGTAGATGACAGTAAGCAGAGGGAAAAGGCAGAGTCAAAGAGAGTGACAGATTAGAGAAAGTTACAAGTACAGAACTTCCAGATGGTGGGGGAACTATTTGTACAAAAGCCCCCCCCCCCCTCCCCTGCCCCCCGTATCCCCACTGGAGGAGTCGGTTTTCCAATCCAAGGATTTGTTGGCTTGGTCTAATTTTGCATATAATAATAAGGTAAAGGTCAAGATGTGCCACCCCCCCTGCATTTCTCGGTTAATTGTATTTTTTCCGTTTTTGCCTTTCTTACCATACATACAGCTGTATTTTAGGAACATTTTTAGCTAATAACCTTTTTGGAATACTAACCCTATCCCTAACCCTAGCCCTAAACCTAACCCTACCCCCCCCCACTATGTACTGCAGTACACCGCGATTTGTCACAGTTGTGGTTCGTTGCGTTTTTCCGTCTTATAGGGTTTCCCTTGTAGGGTTAGGGCTAGGGTTAGGGATAGGGTTAGTACTCCAAAAAGGTTATTAGCTAAAAATGTTCCTAAAATACAGCTTTATGTATGGTAAGAAAGGCAAAAACGGAAAAATACAATTAACCGAGAAATGTAGAGGGGGTGGCACATCTTGACCTTTACCAATAATAATTATGGAAATGTATGCTGAATCATTGTTTTAAAGTTGGGAAAAACATGTTTTTATTTTCCACTCGTTATGTCACAAAACTGGTATGATTGTTGACGATAACTGCCCTACTGCAAGTGGTGCCTCGGCCTTTGCTCAAATGGCTTTTTAGTTTTATCATTGGTTGATAATAGCCTGCAGCAGGGGCCAACAGTAACATGAGAGCTGTACAATTGATGGTTTTCTACAGTAACTGAAAATCATGGTACAGTTTAGTCTCTTGTTGAAGACTATGACTCTCGAACGAGGAGTGGGTGGGTGGGTGTTCCCTTGCACCGGCTCTGGTTCTGCAGCGGTTCCCTTGCACCGGCTCTGGTTCTGCAGCCAAAGAGATGGGTGACCTTTGGGGACCTTCCCCACCACCACCTGTCCTCAAATCTCTGGTCGAGAGAGTGGGGATGTACCCTGGGCAAGGCATCTTTGCTGTGAACAAGTTCTCGCCCAGCCCGCCAGAATAGCATCTGCCCCCCCCTCCGCTATCTGGTAGTCATAGTCGGAAATGACTGACTAGCATACACAAGTGGTGCACAGGTGTTGCCAAACATTTAGACAAACTGTACGGTTGTCTCCCTTTGGTTGTTCAACAGGTGCTCAGTTCATTGTTAGATTAGCAATGGGGCAAGGGTGGATGCCTCGTGCCTCCATACAGGGAGCTGGATGCGGGGGGTCGGAGAACTTGTGCATATATTATGTGTAAACACAGCCTTATTCACTTATTGTATTCTTCAAACAGATCCAACGTGATTCCGAGATCAGCAAGATGCCCAAGAGAGTATTATAATAATGAATAATGCTTATATAGCGCATAATCTTGCTAAGCAATTCATGGCGCTTTCCCTCGCCATTCATGCTATCAGCAACAAGATGCACATTATACAAACATTTCAAAACGACTAGCTCACGTATTATCACCTACATTTGCCTTTTTTCACGAAACACTTTCAAAAAGATTTCCCTCAGCCGAAGTCGGACATGCTGGGCCTAATTATTATTTCTTACTTAGGCGCATAACGCACCTGCTCTCATAATTGACAGGAGACTGTCTGAGCGATCAAAGAAGAAGAAGAAACCAAAAGCTCTCTGTGGGAAAACTAAAAGGAGTCGGAATGAGGGGAATTTGTAGGCTCCGTGCTCTGTATTCACTAATAGACGATTTTCACACAAAAAATAGGGAAGAGCACTTCGTGAAAATTAAGTTGCTTACCACCATTCAGAGATGAGATTTGTCCTCCAATTGCAGGATTTCCTCCTTTTTGATGGCCCCAGGGGTCATTTTTGAGATCAGTTTAAATCTGTTGAGAAAATTTGGGGTGGGGGTGTGGTCGGGTAAACTTTTGTGTTGAAGCGAAAATGCGGTGAAAAGTTTCATAGATATTTTCACATTTTGTGTTCAATCGGTTCATTGTGTCTATCTTGTTTCTCTCTCTGTCTGAGAAAATTGATAATAATTGAGTCAGTAATAATTTAAAAAAATGTTGTGGGATCAAGGAGATTGAATTTTTAATAATTTTGCTGTCTCAGAGGTTGATTTTTGCAGGTTCAAATGCAAACATTATTCAGCTTCAAGGGCTTTTTTTCTCTGGACCCCACGAAGGGCCTGTGCCGGCCCCCAGACTCCCGCCTCTCTTTTTCCTCCTTTTTGGTTCTCTGAAAATCTCATGTCTGAGTCCATTACTCGGTCAAATACCATAGCAACAATGCAACAATGGTGTTGAAGCTTGAAACCGCAGGATGTGAGTCAGCGACTTGCAAACACTTTTTTTTTCGAAAAATGAGGAGCGTCCAGTATCCACAAACTGACAGAACTTGCCAAATGTGACGTAAACATATAAATTACATAAATTTTAAAATGACGCACAGTGTTTGTTCTAAGTAACGTAAGTCTAATCAAACAGACGAACCGAGAGCTGGGGATCTACCTGAAGGTAGAGTAACTCCCCCTGTTTGACCGATTGAATTAGGCAAGATCACTCCCACACGCCACGAAATGACTCCCCTTTAATTATTTCCGAACAATTCCTATGTGTCCGAAACAGATCCAGCGCGATTCCAAGATCGGGAAGATGGCCCAGGGGCAGGCCACTCAGCAGACGGTGGAGATTCTGACGGCGCTGAAGAAGCTGGGGGAGAGGCTGACGCCCGAGGAGCAGGCCTTCCTGCAGACACACTCCTCTTCCAGCCTCAGGGAGTTTGAACAAGTGTCCGGAACCTTAGGTAAACATCGTTTGTGTATAATATGCAGGGCTCCCAATCGTTCCCGCAAAACAAGGGGTCCCAGGGACTCCTCCACTTACAGTATAAAGGGTCCTAGGGGCGGGATAGAGGGTCCCAGTAACATTGCGAATGCTAAAAATATTTTTTTATAGTGCATCCCTGGGACCCCCTGCACATTCTTTTAGAGGGTCCTGTAGAATTTTAGTGCTTCATAGACCCTCAAATGGGGGTCCCTGGGAGCCGTGAATATGTGACCCAGCACCACGAAAGGGACATTAAGTCGCTGGGCTAGTTTCTCACAAGAGGCTTGGAAAGTCGAAAATGTCTTTTTCTTTTTTTTTTGGGGGGGGGGGGGGGGGGGGGGGATTTTATGTTACGGGTATTTCCGCGTTGTCTCTAACATCTTATCTTTCATATTTATAAAGGACAGTCTTTGACCCTTTCACCGCCAATGTCGCATTTATGCACTACAGTGATTTAACACCCATGTCACTGAAAGGCATCGGATCAGGGACTGTAATCCAAAGACCCTATTTTCTTAATTTTGGGAGGCGAGGATAGGCCTAATGTTGCACACGTCACAGAGGAACTCCCAAATTGCATGTAATTTTTCTCCTCTACCCAGTTACATTTAATGGCATTTTTTGGTTAAAAAATGGCTGGCGGCGAAAGGGTTAAGTCGCTAGGGATAGTTTCTTACAGGAGGCTGGGAAAGTCGAAAATCTATTCTTTTTTCTTTTTTTTGGGGGGGGGGGGGTGCACAATTTTATTTTATCTGGAGTTTTAACAAAATAATGTCAGAAAATTTATTAAACTTCTTCTTTGTTCGCTCAGACAGTTTCCTGTCATATATGAGCGTAGATGCGTCATGCTGCCGTTATGCGCCTAACTAAGAAATAGTTAGGGCCCAGCATGTCCGACTTCGGCTGGAAGAAATCTTTTGTAAGAATTTATAGGAGAAAAAAAGGCAGGAGGAGAATGGACCAGTGAGATAGAAAGATAGACAGATGACAGTAAGCAAAGGGAAAAGGCAGAGTCAAAGAGAGTGACAGATTAGAGGAAGTTACAAGCACAGAACTTCCAGAAGGTGTGGGGGAACTATTTGTATGCCCACGGTGTGGGGGGGGGACTTAGGTAAATGTCGTTTGTGTATGTGACTCAGCACCACGAAAGGGGCATTAAGTCAGTAAACATCGTTTGTGTATGTGACCGAAGCACCACGAAAGGGACATTAAGTCAGTAAAAAACATCGTTTTGTGTATGTGACCCAGCACCACGAAAAGAAAGGGACATTAAGTCAGTAAACATCGTTTGTGTATGTTGACCCAGCACCACGAAAGGGGCATTAAGTCAGTAAACATCGTTTGTGTATGTGACCCAGCACCACGAAAGGGACATTAAGTCAGTAAACATCGTTTGTGTATGTGACCCAGCACCCCGAAAGGGACATTAAGTCGCTGGGCTTGTAAAGTCGAAAATCTCTTCTCTTTTTTTTTTTTTTTGGGGGTGGGGGGGATTTTTATGTTATAGGTATTTCCGCGCCTCTCTAACATCTTATCTTTCATATTTATAAAGGACAGTCTTTAACCCTTTCACCGCCAATGTCGCATTTATGCACACATACAGTGATTTTAGCACCCATGATGTCACTGAAAGGCATCAAATCGGGGACTGTAATCCAAAGACCCTATTTTCTTAATTTGGGGAGGCAAGGAGAGGTCTAATGTTACACATGTCACACAGAGGAACTCCCGATATTGCATGTAATCTTTCTCCTCTCCCAGTTTGGTTGAAAAATGGCTGGCAGCGAAAGGGTTAAGTCGTTGGGGCTAGTTTTCTCACAAGAATCTTTGAAAGTCGAAAATCTCTTCTCTTTTTTTTTTTGGGGGGTGGGGTGTTATGGGTATTTCCGCGTTCTCTAACATCTTATCTTTCATATTTATAAAGGACAATCTTTAATATGGTCTCTATGTGGTTTTATGAGTGCTTTAAAGACCCACCACATCACGTGTCAAAATCATGGTTTTCATGTGTTTTCCCTCTTAAGAAATCTTCCAAGCTTAAGAGGGAATGTGACACGTGATGTGGGGGGTCTTTAAAACAAGTAGGTCCATGCATTTTCTTCAGCTAGGCTAGACTTTACACTGTTTTCTCAAAATGGCAGATGCTCACCCTTCTAACTTTAAATGCTCATAACTCTGGAACGGAAAAATATGCAATAATAGTTCTTGTATCATTAGAAAGGGAATTGTCTGAAGTTTTCAAATGTATAATTTTCTCAAATGGTCAGTTTGACACTTAATGTCCCTTCCGTGGTGCGGGGTCACATATTGTCAGGTTGTCGAGTTTGGTAGATTTTTTTTTCTCGCGCACGCGGTGAAAACTAAAGTAGTTTTTAGCATGTGTACATCCCCTTGACGGAATTTCATAAGCTTCTCTGTGGTTGGCCAGTTACGTCCAATGGCAATGCGCCGTTTTCGTGTGTTCGGCTAATTCTTCTGTGGTCTTTTGCCATTGTCTTAGTTTGGGGAAGTAAGGATAGACCTTATTTTATATATTTCACAGAAGAATCCCCAAATACTGCAGATGGATTTTGCCCTCTACCTAGGTAAATTTAATGGAAATTTCTGGCTGAAATATGGCTGGCGGTGAAGTAGGGGGTTAAAGAAAGAAGAAGAAAGAAGTCGTGAGTCTTGTGGTTTTTTGTAATGTATATAAATGAAATTCAAATTTGTTCACCATCGTGAAGTCTTTATTATCAATATCTGTATTGATAGAAATTCAGGACTTGCCTGGTGTTGCGCTGCCTCCGGGCATTGTCCCTCCGGGATCGCTCCCGCCATCTTTTAGTATCCACCAATGTCCCACATGTGTCTGATCCAGACCGGAGGGCGACGTTAAACGGATTTTTCTTTCATTCATTCACCTAAGTTTACGAACTACAGTGGAACCTCCCTTATAAGACCTCCAAAAAACATCCACAATGAGGTCTTATAAGGGAGGGGTCTTAAAGGGAGGTAATATTAATACTTACAAAGAAGGGCAATGTCTCAGAGAAGTAGGTCTTATATGGGAGGGAGTCTTATAAGGGAGGTAATTTTTAATACTTACACAGAAGGGCAATGTCTCAGAGAAGTAGGTCTTATATGGGAGGGAGTCTTATAATGGGAGGTCTTATAAGGGAGGTTCCACTGTATTTGGCGATACTTTTTTCTCTCCCAGACTGAGACGTTGCTGTGCTTTAAAATATGAAACTAAAATAGTAAAAACAAAACAAAAAACAACAACAGTATTGACAAAATCATAATTTTGTGCAAAGTAATATGATGTGCCTTATGCCCCATAACATGCTTTGCTTTGGCAGTTTTTCTATGTCATATGCTATATTCTATATAATTTCAGACACTATAAAATATAAAGAGAGGGTTTGCTTGTGATCTGTGCAATATTTCAAAACTATCGAAACGGAAATTGATACAAGTTGTGAATTTGTATAGAGCAAGTCTGATTTGATTTGATTCTAAAAATGTATTTGCTTTTTTGTAAATTTCTATTTGGTTTTTGAAAATTTGTATTTGATTTTCTTTTTTTTTTGTTCTGTTTGCAGCGTCTGGGGATAAAGTGCTGGCTGTGGCAGGATCTCAGGTGGAACAGGCCAATAAATAGAACACACACACACACATACACACACAGTCACACACACACACACACAGTCACACACACACACACACACACACAGTCCACACATACACACACACAGTCACACACACACACACACACACAGAGTCACACTCATACACACGCACAGTCACATACACACACACACAGTCACACTCATACACAGTCACACACACACACACACACACAGAGTCACACGCACACTCACATGCACACACACACACACACACACATAGTTACAACATACACACACACGCACATGCACACACAGTCACACACATACACACGCACAGAGTCACACACACAGTCACACACACACACTCACTCACTCACACTCGCTCGCATACACACACAGTGACACACACACACACACACTCACATTCACTCCCTCACATATAATTATAATTATGTCAATGCACACGCAGTGACACCAACACATTACACACTCACACTCGCTCGCATACACACACATGCATGCACACACACAGTGACACACACACACACACACACACACATTCACTCCCTCGCATATAATTGTAATTATGTCCATGCACACGCAGTGACACCAAACACACACACACACACACACACATACACACATACATACATACAGACCACCCAGCCATCATGCCTTCCAATCTCCAACCATTAGACATTTTCATTCCTGACCGGAGCCAGTGCACCAAAGACCAGTTAGTTTTCCCAGCGCAGACAGCGTCTTCATTCCTCCTCATTCTGTTTTGAAAAAAAAGAAAGAATGAAAGCTTGAGGAGATTTGTTTTTCATTTAGTGAGGTGTGTGTGTGCGTGTGATTGTCATTAATTTTGCGCTGTGAATTTGAGTGATTTGTTGTTTTGAGCAACTGTGCTTTGAGTGCGACTTCTTATTCATGCTAATTTATCATATATGTATATATATTATACGGTATTTTTGGTGGGTGTGTGACTGTGTGCGTGTGTGTGTGTGTGACTGTGTGGGTGCGTGCGTGCGTACGTGCGTGCGCAGACCCATGTATGCTAACATGTTATACATTGCATTGATGCTACTAGAACAATGTTTTTTTTAGTTTTTGTATCTCACCATGATGTATTTTGGCTTAATTATTGTGATCTTTATCTGAATTTCAATCCTTCAATAATTGCTAGCTGTGTGATGTATGTTTTCTATTGGGTCTTTATGATGAGCGAATGATTCGTGATCATGAATACGATGATATTTACCCATGTTAAACACTGCTCTAGAGTGTGTGATATAGAAGTGTTTTGTTTTCAGTCTACATTTTACACTTCCAGCTCCTTGTATTTTTGTTATTTTACGTTAGGCTGTCCGTTGCATCTCAACTTACAACTCTCAGGTGTAGTAGAGTGGCACAGTGGTAGCGCGTTCGCTTCGTGTCAAGTAAACCCCGAGTTCGAACCTGGGTACAGGGGACTTTTTCCTCTCACTTTGCACTAGGCCTTACGGTCTGAACGTGGAGTCTTTCGGATGAGACGATAAACTGAGGTCCCGTGTGCCCATGCACTTAGCATATGTTATGCCCAGTGGCAATGAAAAAGTTGTCATTGGTAAAAATTTACCCCCCCCCCCCTTCATCAGTCACACAAAATCGCATGCAAAAAAAATAATAATTGGGTGGCGCGCCTCTGGCTGCGACGCGCTCTCCAGGTGGGAGCAACCCGAATTTCACAGAGACGCCTCTGTGACTATAAAGTACGTAATAAAA
>JAGGCT020004240.1:86523-116523 GCA_017654935.2 Phymorhynchus buccinoides
GAGTTTGGTATGAAGTCTCCTTCGCCTTCACCTGTTGATCCTTTCAATTTTCTTCTTCTTACAAAGCCCAGGGCTTGTTTCTTTGTTGACCGTTGTTGCTTGATGTGGAGGTCCCATTTCAGATCATTTCAGGACACTCCAAAATATATAAAACTTGGCACACTCGACGTACGTTACCATGATGTTGTAGTAAAATATTGTGGTCATTGTCTTCCTCTGCACCTCCCACTGTGCCAGGTTGATCATTTTTGGGGGGTGAAACATCTTTTCCAGCGGCTCTTCCCACTTTTGCAAGTTGCTCAAGGTCTTGCTGGGTGAGGTGCTGAATTGTCACTGTCTGTTGCTCTCTTTGTGGCAGGCTGTGTCATCAGCAAAATCTTTGCGGTGGAGTCCAGTATTGTTGGGCAGGTCAGTTATGTATAGTGGACGGAGACTGGGTCCAAGGACTATCCCTGTGGGACCTCCAAGATTTCCCACTGGGCCCATTTCCCGACCACATCGTTCCTCCCATTAACGACTGTGCCTGTTATTCAGGAAAGCTCTGAAGCCACGCGTTGACTTTGCCATCGGTGCCGTAGTGGTCGTAGTTTGTGATCAGCAGAGCGTGGCTAACTTTGTCGAAGAATTTCGGAAGTCAATTATCAGGAACATCGACCTGTTTGCCTCGCTTCCATTGCAATCTAGTGCTTCTCACAAGTCCAAGCATTTTGTGATTCACAGGAGTGACCTTTTCGGAATCGGTGTTTTGTTCTGGACCAGCTTTCTGCTCCTCTGTTTGGTTCATGACTTCTGAGATGAGATGTGTTCTAGTACTTTGCATGATATGCAGGTGAAGATATTGGACTTAGTTTTCTGCCTTGTACCGTTCACCTTTCTTGAGACTGGGGGATGTATGCAGGCGGCATTAGTCAGCAGCATTAAACGGATTTTAAAAACAGGCAGTACTGCCACTAAAAGTCTTGCGTTAAAACTTTTACATTTCTGCATGGATTTTTAGCAGAAAGAGGCCCGGTGCTGGTGCCGTGATGCCACCGAGGCCGGCCCTGAAAACTTCTGGACTGCTGGTGTCTGTCATGGCTGTAGTGGTAGGTGAGTTACTCCTGTTTCTTCTGCAACGTGTGAGGACACTGGAAGGAGTTTCAGTACTAAGACCGGGGTGGGTTGCTGTCCTTCATGCTCTGAAAGTATCTCTGTTCCATCCTCTTGTTCCTAGGGTGTCACTGGAGTGCGATAGTCGAGTCACTTCTCCTTGCTTCTTCTTATTCCCACTGATTCTCCTTTCTGTGTTCCTGTCTCGTCTTTTATGTGTGTGTGTGTGTGTCTGTCACTCTGTGTGTGTGTGTGCATTGCAGTCTTTCCCAGTGTGTGGTATGTGTTGTCTGTGGCTTATAGAACTGTTTTCAGCATTGTGATTATGTGTTTCCAGTAAGTCGCAAAGGGCAACATTGTGGCATGAAATTGACAAAAGTGTGTGTGTGTGTGTGTGTTGTGTGTGAGCACGTCAACATACTTGCATGCATATATGTGTGGTTCAAACTAAATGTACATTTTGTAAAGCTTTGCCATATATATATATTGTTTCCTTTTCTTTTTGTCCAGATTTTAGGCCTTTGACCTTCACACATACCTTCACCAGGGCCACAAAAACCCCACTGATCCAATCTTTCTTTTTTTTTAAAAACTGACAAATCATCATCATTTTCATCATCTACAATCACCGGGACAAACCATAGTTTTTATCATCATCGGATAGCCCTTGGAGGCAAGATGGCGTCGCGTGGAAAGACGGAGACGGAAAAGCTTCGGCAAAACATGGAGGAGCAACTGGACAGACTGGTGCAGCAACTGTCCGATTTGGAGGAATCCAGGTGAGAGAGAGGATTGGTGGTAATGTTCAAATTATTGTCAGGGCTCCCCACAAAACAAGGGGTCCCAGGGAATCCATTTACAGCATAGAGGGTCCTAGAGACGAGATAGAGGGTCCCAGTGGCCATAGCGAAAACTGACAAAAGAAATGTTTCTAGTGTGTCCTGGTGCCATCCCGGGACCCCCTGCACGATTGTACTTTTAGTAGGGTCCCCTGTGTTGAATTTTAGTCCTATGCATAGACCACCACATATTTGGGGGTCCCTGGGAGCACTGGTAAGTTTTGTACGCGTTATTCTTCGGACGGAGTAGGACAACTGTAAGAGTTCGCGACCGTCAACATATAGCTAAATGCCCCTACTCTCCCAACCGACCCCCCCTCCTCCCAGCGGCTCGCCCCCCCAGCTATCTTGGTTTCTACCTTTTTGTATATTGTTTTCTTGAGGCTAGGTCACTAGTAATAAGGTGTTTCGCCGGTGCCATTCAGCTGTTACTGACTCTACAATTAACAGATAGCAGAGGGGGGTCAGATGCTCTTATTGTGAGGGGCTTGGCTAGAATTTTGTCTGTATCTATATAGTGGGGAAGCATTGCACAGGATGGTAACATTCCCCACTCTACTCGGATCTGGCTCGCGGGCCTCAAAGGGATTTTGAGGACTGCCAGCAGGCTCCAACCCATCCCTTTGGTTGCAGCATGCCAGGGTCCGCCTCGTTTGACTTGAGAGTCAGTCTTCCACAAAAGACCCCCCCACCATCGCCCTCCCTTGTTTGACCTTGAGAGTTCAGTCTTACCACTGATAATCCCCAACCAACCCCACCCCCCTCCCTTGTTTGACTTGAGAGTCAGTCTTCCACAAAAGACACACCCCCTCCCTTGTTTGACTTGAGAGTCAGTCTTACCACATAAGACCCCCCACCCCGTGTTTGACTTGAGAGTTCAGTCTATCCACAAAAGACCCCCCACCCTGTTTGACTTGAGAGTCTTCCACATAAAGAGCAATTCTCTCTCCGTGACTTGAAAATAAGTCTTCAAAAACAACCCCACCCCCCTCCCTTGTTTGACTTGAGAGTAAGTCTTCCACAAAAGACCCCCCTCGTGTTTGACTTGAGAGTAAGTCTTCACACAAAAGACCCCCCTCGTTTGACTTGAGAGCCACGGTCTTCCACAAAAAAGACCCCCCTGCTCGTTTGACTTTCGCAGCCAGTCTTGTTCCAAAAGACCCCCCTCGTTTGACTTGAGAAAGCCATAGGTCTTCCACAAAAGTACCACTCCCGTCTGTTTTGACAAAACACATTGAGACCACCCCCCCCTTATGTTTCCGACATAAAGACCCCCCATTCCCATGGGTTTGACTTGAGAGCCCAGTCTTTCCACAAAAAGACCACCCCCCCCCCCCACCCCCCCCCCCCCCCTCTGGTTTGACTTGAGAAGTCAGTCTTCCACAAAAGACCCTCCCTCGTTTGACTTGAGAGCCAGTCTTCCACAAAAGACCCCCCCCCCCTCCTCTTGTTTGGACTTGAGAGCCAGTCTTCCAACAAAAGACCCCCTTGGTTTGACCTGAGAAGCCAGTCTTCCACAAAAGACAAAAAGGGGGGGGGGGTGACCCCCCCCCCTCTTGTTTGACTTGAGAGTCCAGTCTTTCCACAAAAGACCCCTCCTTGTTTGACTTGAGAGCCAGTCTTCCACAAAAACCCCCCCACCCCCCCACCGTTTGACTTGACTTGAGAGCCAGTCTTCCACAAAAGACACCCCCCCCCTTGTTTGACTTGAGAGCCAGTCTTCCACAAAAGACCCCCCCCTCGTTTGTTTGACTTGAGAGTCAGTCTTGTTTGACTTGAGAGCCAGTCTTCCACAAAAGACCCCCCTTGTTTGACTTGAGAGCCAGTCTTCCACAAAAGACCCCCCTTGTTTGACTTGAGAGCCAGTCTTCCACAAAAGACCCCCCTCGTTTGACTTGAGAGTCAGTCTTCCACAAAAGACCCCCCTCGTTTGTTTGACTTGAGAGCCAGTCTTCCACAAAAAAGACCCCCCTCGTTTGACTTGAGAGCCAGTCTTCCACAAAAGACCCCCCTCGTTTGACTTGAGAGCCAGTCTTCCACAAAAGACCCCCCTCGTTTGACTTGAGAGCCAGTTCTTCCACAAAAGACCCCCCTCGTTTGACTTGAGAGCCAGTCTTCCACAAAAGACCAGCCCCCCCCCCCTTGTTTGACTTGAGAGTCAGTCTTCCACAAAAGACCCCCCTCTGTTTGACTTGAGAGCCAGTCTTCCCACAAAAGACCCCCCTCGTTTTGACTTGTGAGAGGTCAGTCTTTCACAAAAGACCCTCCTCGTTTGACTTGAGAGCCAGTCTTTCCACAAAAGACCCCCCCCCCCCCCTCTTGTTTGACTTGAGAGTCAGTCTTCCACAAAAGACCCCCCTTGTTTGACTTGAGAGCCAGTCTTCCACAAAAGACCCCCCTTGTTTGACTTGAGAGCCAGTCTTCCACAAAAGACCCCCCCCCCCCCCCCCCCCTCTTGGTTTGACTTGAGAGTCAGGTCTTTCCACAAAAGACCCCCCCCCCCACCCCTTTTTTGTTTGACTTGAGAATCAGTCTTCCACAAAAAGACCCCCCCCCCCCCTTGTTTGACTTGAGAGTCAGTCTTCCACAAAAGAATTGTTACCCCCCCCCCCCCTCGTTTGACCTCAAAGTCAGTCTTCCACAAAAGAACCCCCCCCCCCCCATTTGACTTGAGAGTCAGTCTTCCTTAAAAAGACTAAACTGTACAGTACCATGATTTTCAATGACTGTAGAAAATCATTTATTGTACAGCTCCCATTTTACTGTTGGCCCCTAACTACTACGGGCTAATGTCAACCAATGATAAAAGCTATTTGAGCAAAGGACTTAGAGCTTTAAAGATAACTAGCGCAACGCCGAGTACCATCTAACGCCTAGTAACGGTAACGCCTAGTAACGGTAACAACGCCTAGTAACGGTAACGCCAAATAAAAGTACTGGTAATGCTGAGTACAGCAAATTTGAAGCGATTCGGTTAAGAAACGGCGGAGTCGTATAGCACGCGCGTTTCTGAACCGATTCGCTTCCGGTTTGGTACACGGATAGTCACTGTCCCCGGTCATGTTCCTGAGAAAGTCGAAGGCAATCAGTCCAGAAACGCCGGAGATACGGGCGCCAAGAGGCCGGCGGATGCGCGTTTCGCGCATTTGCGAAACTGCGCAAATGATACGGCCGCCTCGGTTTGCCGTTGCCATCGCCCCGTTAGGGCTCACAGCAAATTTGAAGCGATTCGGTCGAAAAAACGGCGGAGTTATAAGGCCCGTTTCGTGTTTCAGACACACACACACACACACACACACACACACAGACACACACACACACGGACAGTTGGCTTTTTACTATATGATAAGTTCAAAGAGCCATACGGTTGAGCTGTGTCTGCTCAAACAATGAGTCTTAATGATCAGTATACATGTATCATGTACAGTAACACTTTCTAATTACAACAAGGTAAAGGAAAATAATGCGGTGTGCTGATAGGGAAATTGGTGTCACATTGTGAATCATAAGATAATTCTGTTCATGGGTGGGTTGTTCTTTTCTAGAGTTTGTGTGTGTGTGTGTGTGGTGTGTGTGTGTGTGTGTGTGTGTGTGTGTGTGTGTGGGTGTGGTGTGTGTGTGTGTGTGTGTGTGTGTGGGTGTGTGTGTGTGTGTGGTGTGGTGTGTGTGTGTGTGTGTGTGTGTGTGCTGATGTTTAAAGAGTATGGGGGAGGAACGAAAATGGTGGTGGTGAAGTGTGCTTGTGTGTGTGTGTGTGCTTGCGCACGCGCATATGTGTGTGTGTGTAACTGTCTGTCTGTCTGTGAGTGTGGTGTGTGTGTGTGTGTGTTTATCTGTCTGTCTAAAAACGGTCACACAACGTAATTGTTGTTATGGTCCGTAGCCGATGCATTTTTACCATTGTGTTCAAGTGCTTCGGCTGTTGTCAGGGATGATCCCTGGAGTCTTTTAGCCAGTGAAGGCCAGCAACATTGATAACACTAGTACATGTATTATTTAAGAAAAATTTATATAGCGCCTCACCTTTAAGCTCTAAGCACTTTACAATTGCACTAAAATGATTCATATTAAAAACAACCCCTTGCATACCTCCCCCCCTATCCTTCACACCACACACACACACACACACACACACACACACACACACACACACACAGAGAAATATGTGCACATTTAACTAAATATAGATAAAATACATATACATCATAAAATAACAATTTACAGATTGCATTAAAAAAAAATCTATTTTCAATTTACATTTAAACAAGTTACACTGACACTGATTTATAACATGACTGACGATGACATCTTCTATGACTGACGATGACATCTTCTATTCTGTTTCAGAGAAGACCTGGACGATGAGGAATACGAAGAAACGAAGAACGAAACGCTGGAGCAGCTGAAAGAATTCAAGACGTCCCTGGATAAAATGCTGGAAGGGAACATGTCCTTGGTCGACACGCTAGGGGGAATGCAGCTGGTTGGTCTCTTGTCTCCTTCTTTTTTATCTCTGTCTCTGTCTGTCTGTCTGTTTTGCAGCCTCTGTTTCTTAAACTCCCCTTCTTCATCTCTCTGTCTCTGTCCGTCTGTCTCATGGTCTCTGTTTCTTAAAGGTGGACTCGGACGGATGAGTTTTTGCAAGAAACACGTCAAGATCACCAGAAAGACAGCCTTTTCAAGGATCGAAACACTCACTTTGCTCTGGTTTCTTAGAAATTAAACCGTCAAAACGGCGATTCTTCCTTGGCGGAGATGCCGGAGAGAGTAGCCATTTTGAATGGGGTGGGTGGAGGTCACTCATTGTGGTTGAAAGCATTTTCTCTTTTTTTTTGTAGTGCAGTAACAACAAAAAAAGGAGCTATTTCCTTTGTTGTGAGCAAAACTCCTTTAGATCAACTGTATCAAATTATTTTTAAAAAATAATAAAAAGGCTTGTATTGCGAAAAGTTTGTGCACACGATTTGGTCTAAACACAGGCAGCCATTCAAAAAGAGACGGCAAACACCTTCTCTTTGGGTGAAAGAATTTGACTTCCAGCACCTCCGCCAAGGAGGATATCGCCTTTTTGACGGATTTGATTTCTGGGAAACCAGAGCAAAGTGAGTGTTGCGATCTCTGTAAAGGGTGTTTTCCTGCTGATCTGGACGTGTTTCTTGCAAAAAACTCATCCGTCAGGGTGCCCCTTTAAAATCCCTTCTCCCTCGCTCTGTCTATGTTTTTATTTCTTTGTGTGTGTCATCTGTGTGTGTGTGTATCTGTGTGTGTGTGTCTGTGTGTGTGTGTGTGTGTGTGTATGTGTGTGTCTCTGTGTGTGTGTGTGTCTCTGTGTGTGTGTGTCTCTCTCTGTGTGTGTGTGTGTGTGTGTGTGTGTGTGTGTGTGTGTGTGTGTGTGTGTATGATGTATGTACTTGATAAGTCTTTCATTACTTCTAATTCATTATGGATTGTTATCAATTTATTTTGGGTTACCCTAATTTTGATTAACCCTTTCAACCGCCAATGTCGCATTTATGCACCGCAATGGTTTGACACCCATGTCACTAAAAGGCATCAAATCAGGGCCTGTTATCCGAAGACCCTATTTCTTAATTTTGGGATGATTCATGGATAGGCCTAATGTTGTACATGACTCCCAGGAATTCCCAGCATAGTGGGTAATTTGTTTTTTCTACCCAGTTATGTTGAATGGTATTTTTGTGGCTGAAAAAAATAGCTGGCGGTGAAAGGGTTAACTTCTGTGTGCATACCTATTAGTATTACCTTATTTATGTAAAAACTTGTTTAAAAACTCATTCCATGCTGGCCAGTTGCTTCCCTTTGCAAGCGTTCTGTACTGGCCGATTTGCATAGGTTGCAAAAAAATTATTTTCTAAATAATGGTAACAGATACAAACGTGACATTTTGGCAATATGTACACAATATACAGTACTAACACCTGCAACAGTTTCAAAGCATCTACTTGATTAGTTTTGATTTGTGATATTTAAAAATTAATGCATGTTTTGTCAAGCCAGGTACACTCATAATAGCGAAAATATAATTTTAAGGTCCCAAAATAGCCTACAGCCAGCCAGTCAGTGTCTAGAGGCATGAATGAAACGTAGTAGTAGCCCTCTGAGCCACTTTGAAGCACGCATGACTGTTAACCTATGAACTATGAATTTTTAAAGTTCACATGCGATATCCCGTTACCTTAGTAACGAGGCGTTGTGCGCATGCCCTGCGACGAGAGCGCAGGTTAGTATAGAAAGAGTTGATGTCTCAATTTTATATATAAAATTCTCAACCGTGTATGTTTTTTATGTGCATGATGGGCAGTCAATTTCTTTCCTTTTAAGAGAGAGCTTAAAATTCCAGTGTTTGACGATGATAAAGAATTGTGAACTTTATTAATTTGTGAATTAATTGCTGTTATTATCTGTTCACAGGCTATTCAAGCGGCCATCAGCAGCGCTTTCCAGACCCCGGAGGTGATCCGACTGTTTGCCAAAAAGCAGCCCGGACAGCTCAGACAGCGACTGGCGGAGGTACTGAGACCCACGTCATTCTCTGGCTCTACGTTTCGCCTTCTTCTTTGATCGCTCAGACAGTTTCCTGTCAATTATGAGCGCAGATGCGTCATGCTGCCGTTATGCGCCTAACCCTTTCACCGCCAGCCATTTGCTTGCCCAAAATGTACCATTAAGCTTAACTGTGAAGAGATTTTGTTGTTGTCCGCAATATTGGGAATTCCTTTGTGACGAGTATAAAACATTAGTGGTGTAGAGTGGTGTAGAGTGGCACAGTGGTGCGCGTTCGCTTCGTGTCAAGTAAACCCGAGTTTGAACCTGGGTACAGGGGATTTTTTCCTCTCATTCTGCACTAGGCCTTAACGGTCTGAACGTGGAGTCTTTCGGATGAGACGATAAAAACCGAGGTCCCGTGTGCCCATGCACTTAGCATACGTTAAAACCCAGTGGCAACGAAAAAGTTGTAATTTGGTAAAAATTTACGACCACCCCCCCCCACCCCCCCCCCCCCCCCCCCCCCCACCCCCCCCCCCCACCCCCCCCCCCCCCCCCCCTCCCCCCCACCCCCCCCCCCCCCCCCCCCCCCATCAGTGACAAAAATCGCATGCAAAAAAAAAAAAAAAATGGGTGGCGCGCCTCTGGCTGCGACGCGCTCTCCAGGTGGGAGCAACCCGAATTTCACAGAGACGCCTCTGTGACTATAAAGTACCTAATACCTACCTAATACCTAATTAGGCCTATCCTTACCTCCCAAAATCAAGAAAACAGGGTCTTCAAATAACAGGCCTTGATTTAATTAATGCCTTTTAGTGACATGGGTGTTAAACCATTGTGGTGCATAAATGCGACATTGGTGGTGAAAGGGTTTTAACTAAGAAATAGTATGACTTTGGCTGGAGGAAATCTTTTTTGAAAAGTGTTTTTTGGGGGGAGAAAAAATAGGCAGGAGAATGGAACCGGTTAAGGCAGAGAAAGATAGTAGATGACAGTAAGCAAAGAGAAAAGGCAGAGTCAAAGAGAGTGACAGATTAGAGAAAGTTACAAGTACAGAACTTCCAGATGGTGGGGGAACTATTTGTACAGAAGCCCCCCCCCCCCCCTGCCCCCCGTTAGCCCCATGGGAGGAGTCGGTTTTTCCAATCCTGGGATTTGGTGGTTTGGTCTAATTTTGCATATAATAATAAGGTAAAGGTAAAGATGTGCCACCCCCCTGCATTTCTCGGTTAATTCTATTTTTCCGTTTTTGCCTTTCTTACCATACATAAAGCTGTATTTTAGGAACATATTTAGCTAATAACCTTTTTGGAATACTGACGCTATCCCTAACCCTAGCCCTACCCCCCACTATGTACTGCAGTACACCGCGATTTGTCACAGTTGTGGTTCGTTGCGTTTTTCCGTCTTATAGGGTGGGGGGTAGGGTTAGGGCTAGGGTTAGGGATAGGGTTAGTTAGTTCCAAAAAGGTTATTAGCTAAAAATGTTCCTAAAATACAGCTTTATGTATGGTAAGAAAGGCAAAAACGGAAAAAATACAATTAACCGAGAAATGTAGGAGGGGGTGGCACATCTTGACCTTTACCAATAATAATTATGAAAATGTATGCTGAATCTGTTTTAAAGTTGGGAAAAACATGTTTTTATTTTCCACTCGTTATGTCACAAAACTGGTATGATTGTTGACGATAACTGCCCTACTGCAAGTGGTGCCTCGGCCTTTGCTCAAATGGCTTTTTAGTTTTATCATTGGTTGATAATAGCCTGCAGCAGGGGCCAACAGTAACATGAGAGCTGTACAATTGATGGTTTTCTACAGTAACTGAAAATCATGGTGCAGTTTAGTGTCTTGTTGAAGAAGACTATGACTCTCGAACGAGGGGTGGTGGGGGGGGGGGGGGGTCCCCTTGCACCGGCTCTGGTTCTGCAGCCAAAGTGATGGCTGGCTTTTGGGGACCTTCCCCACCGCCACCTGTCCTCAGATCTCTGGTCGAGAGAGTGGGGATGTACCCTGGGCAAGGCATCTCCGCTATGAAAAAATTCTCGCCCGGCCCGCCAGAATAGCATCTGCCCCCCTCCGCTATCTGGTAGTCGTAGTCGGAAATGACTGACTAGCATACACAAGTGGTGCACAGGTGTTGCCAAACATTTAGACAAACTGTACGGTTGTCTCCCTTTGGTTGTTCAACCGCAGGCGCTCAGTTGAATGTTAGATTAGCAATGGGGCAGTGTTGTGGATGCCTCGTGCCTCCATACAGGGAGCTGGATGCGGGGGGTCGGAGAACTTGTGCATATATTATGTGTGAACACAGCCTTATTCACTTATTGTATTCTTCAAACAGATCCGACGTGATTCCGAGATCAGCAAGATGCCCAAGAGAGTATTATAATAATGAATAATGCTTATATAGCGCATAATCTTGCTAAGCAATTCATGGCGCTTTCCCTCGCCATTCATATTATCAGCAACAAGATGCACATTATACAAACATTTCAAAACGACTAGCTCACGTATTATCACCTACATTTGCCTTTTTTCACGAAACACTTTCAAAAAGATTTCCCTCAGCCGAAGTCGGACATGCTGGGCCTAATTATTATTTCTTACTTAGGCGCATAACGCACCTGCTCTCATAATTGACAGGAGACTGTCTGAGCGATCAAAGAGGAAGAAGAAACCAAAAGCTCTCTGTGTGAAAACTAAAAGGAGTCGGAATGAGGGGAATGTGTGGGCTCCGTGCTCTGCATTCACCAATAGACGATATTCCGAAAAAACTAGGGAAGAGCACTTCGTGAAAATTTAGTTGCTTACCACCATTCAGAGATGAGATTTGTCCTCCAATTGCAGGATTTCCTCCTTTTTGATGGCCCCAGGGGTCATTTTTGAGATCAGTTTAAATCTGTTGAGAAAATTTGGGGTGGGGGTGTGGTAGGGTTAACTTTTGTGTTGAAGCGAAAATGCGGTGAAAAGTTCAATAGATATTTTCACATTTTGTGTTCAATCGGTTCATTGTGTCTATCTTGTTTCTCTCTCTGTCTCAGAAAATTGATAATAATTGAGTCAGTAAAAATTAAAAAAAATGTGGAATCAAGGAGATTGAATTTTTAATAATTTTGCTGTCTCAGAGGTTGATTTTTGCAGGTTCAAATGCAAACATTATTCAGCTTCAAGGGCTTTTTTTCTCTGGACCCCATGAAGGGCCTGTGCCGGCCCCCAGACCCCTGCCTCTCTTTTTTCTCCTTTTTGGTTCTCTGAAAATCTCATGTCTGAGTCCATTACTCGGTCAAATACCATAGCAACAATGCAACAATGGCGTTGAAGCTTGAAACCGCAGGATGCGAGTCAGCGACTTGCAAACACTTTTTTTTAGAAAAATGAGGGGCGTCCAGTATCCACAAACTGACAGAACTTGCCAAATGTGACGTAAAAATATAAATGACATAAATTTTAAAATGACGCACGGTGTTTGTTCTAAGTAACGTAAGTCTAATCAAGCACACGAGCCGAGAGCTGGGGATCTACCTGAAGGTAGAGTAACTCCCCCTGTTTGACCGATTAAATTAGGCAAGATCACTCCCACACGCCACGAAATTACTCCCCTTAATTATTTCTGAACAATTCCTATCGTCTCGGTGTCCAAAACAGATCCAGCGTGATTCCAAGATCGGCAAGATGGCCCAGGGGCAGGCGACCCAGCAGACGGTGGAGATTCTGACGGCGCTGAAGAAGCTGGGGGAGAGGCTGACGCCCGAGGAGCAGGCCTTCCTGCAGACACACTCCTCTTCCAGCCTCAGGGAGTTTGAACAAGTGTCCGGAACCTTAGGTAAACATCGTTTGTGTATGATATGCAGGGCTCCCAATCGTCCCGCAAAACAAGGGGTCCCAGGGACTCCTCCACTTACAGTATAAAGGGTTCTAGGGGCGGGATAGAGGGTCCCATGCCCAGTAACATTGCGAATGCTAAAAATATTTTTTTATAGTGCATCCCTGGGACCCCCTGCACATTGTTTTAGAGGGTCCTGTAGAATTTTAGTGCTTCATAGACCCTCAAATGGGGGTCCCTGGGAGCCGTGAATATGGATGCTCAGTTCGATTTTCCTGTCAAACTAGAAGGAAAGGGCGAGGAGGCCGGGAAGAGACTCAAACCACGGGTCACTCACGCCGCAGTCACGCCTTACATTTGGCAGGCGAGCGTCTTAGCCACCCTGCCACCTTTCTCCCTTTGACGATGCCATCGGGCTACACTTTTTTGTTTTTGGGGACCCCTTCACATCCCTGATCTTTGGTGCTAGAATATTCATTTCTGGTCTGTTTGTTGGGAGGGAGGGGGGGGGGGGGGGGGGGGCAGTGGTAGGTCTGTGTTTTGAACTAATGTTATAGATTATTTGCAAATAATGAAAAGTATTTTGATAGTGTTCTCTTCCACACACACTGTCCACATACTATACCCAGACCTGTTTACCCTCCCGGTTTTGCCGGAATTATCCCTGGGAATTTGCAAAAAATTCTGGGTAAAATAATAAATTCCGGTTGAACGCTGAAAATCCCGGGATTTCGAAAACCGTCTATTATTTGTTTCCGTTTGTATGAAAAGACGCAAGGGTTGACCAAAACCTTGGAGTTCTGTGTCGCGATTTTTCATTGGTCCGTGGACCCCCCTCAACCAATGATAGTATTTCGACAAACGACAGCAGCGATAGGGTGAAGCGGCCAAAAGTGAAGCAGAAGTTTTCTCAAAAGTATTTGAAAGTGCCAGGAATAACAAGTTCGCGTTTGGGAGACGAGCATGCACACTGCAAGTACTGCAACGTGGACTTCAAAATTTCGCATGGCGGCATAAGCGACATCACTGAACATGTCAACACGAAGAAGCATGGCAATTTCGCGACTCTCACAAAGGACCCAGCTGCGGGCCAACACAAACTCGAAAGGTTCATGTTCACGAGTCGTGTACCGATGTGAATTCTGTTTTTTTCCCCTCAAATTCCGGATTTTTCTGTGGCAAATTCCAGGTTCATTATAAGGGTAAACAGGTCTGTATACCAGTCCACTTACTTCTTTCCCTTCCTTGCAAAAAAACAGCTACAGGAAGTACTCCTTTTTTCCACGGGCAATCAGCGAGTGGAACGCCCTTTCATCTCTGAGGTCCGTATAATTACCCTCTGTGGAAGGTTTTCAAATCCCTAATATAGTAGTAACCCCCTCCCCCCTCCCCACCCTCTCCTCCCATCCCCTCGTCCCCCTGTTTCCGCCCAAATCCCCATGATTCCACACCCCACCAAACCCCTCGACCCCATCCCCCCCCCCCCCTCTCCTCCCATAGCGTGACGTAAGCTGCCAGACTGGAAAGTCCCCCAGTTTTTATACCCACATCAGAATCCTCAGCAAGCTGAAAGGGGTGTTTAACCCTTTCACAACACCGCCAAAGTCTCATTTTTAGCACCACATTGATTTAACACCTGTTATGTCACTAAAAGGCATCAAATTGAGGTCTATTATCCAAAAACCCTATTGTCTTAGTTTTGGGAAGTAAGGATAGACCTTATTTCATATATTTCACAGAAGAATCCCCAAATACTGCAGATGGATTTTGCCCTCTACCTAGGTAAATTTAATGGAAATTTCTGGCTGAAATATGGCTGGCAGTGAAAGGGTTAAAGAAAGAAGAAGAAGAAGTCGTGAGTCTTGTGGTGGTTTTGTATAATATAAATGAAATTCAAATTTGTTCACCATCGTGAAGAGTCTCTGTTATCAATATCTGCATTGATAGAAATTCGGGACTTTCCTGGTGTTGCGCTGCCTCCGGGCATTGTCTCCCCGGGATCGCTCCCACCATCTTTAGTATCCACCAATGTCCCACATGTGTCTGATCCAGACCGGAGGGCGATGTTAAACGGATTTTTCTTTCATTCATTCACCATCGTTTACGAACTACAGTGGAACCTCCCTTATAAGACCTCCAAAAATCATCCCAAATGAGGTCTTACAGGGAGGGGTCTTATAGGGGAGGTAATTTTAATACTTACACAGAAGGGCAATGTCTCAGAGAAGTAGGTCTTATATGGGAGGGAGTCTTATAATGGGAGGTCTTTAAGGGAGGTTCCACTGTATTTGGTGATACTTTTTTTCTCTCCCAGAAATATATAATACTAAAATACTAAACTATACTGGTCTCCAAAAGTTAAGGACCGGCTTCTGTTTTCAGTAGCTTATATCTATTTATTGTACACTAAGACAACAATGAAGAAAATGGCAAAACTTAGGCTACTCAATAACTTTCCTTCCTGTTGCACGTGCCTGAACCAGTTTTGCAGACATTGCAGTACAGCAATAGCGTTTTCAGGTACGCTTAAAATGTGGCAAATTCACGAGAATTTCATGAAAGTTTGGTCTCTTTTCGCTGAAGAATCAGGGCTGATGCAGGTTTCTTGCCTATTGCACGTGCAAGGCATGACTGTAGTGAACACTGCTGAGCAAAAGTTAGACACGAATGTGTATTTAAGGGCGGCAACCAGAGCTCTCAATAAGCATGCCTCCAAGACAGAAGAGAGAAGATCGTTCTTCCGGCTCTTAAATTTTGGAGACCAGTATAGTAAAAACAAAAAACAACAACAGTATTGACAAAATCATAATTTTGTGCAAAGTAATATGATGTGCCTTATGCCCCATAACATGCTTTGCTTTGGCAGTTTTTCTATATCATATGCTATATTCTATATAATTTCAGACACTATAAAATATAGAGGGTTTGCTTGTGATCTGTGCAATATTTCAAAACTATCGAAACGGAAATTGATGCAAGTTGTGAATTTGTATAGAGCAAGTCTGATTTGATTTGATTCTAAAATGTATTTGCTTTTTTAAAAATTTGTACATGTATTTGGTTTTTGAAAATTTGTATTTGATTTTTGAAAATTTCTATTTGATTTTTTAATTTCTTATTTGATTTTCTTTTGTTTGTGTTCTGTTTGCAGCGTCTGGGGATAAAGTGCTGGCTGTGGCAGGATCTCAGGTGGAACAGGCCAATAAATAGAACACACACACACACACACCGTCACAGTCACACACATACACAGTCCCACGCACGCACACACACAGAGTCGCACTCATACACACGCACACACACGCACCCACAAGCACACACACGCACACACACACACACACAGAGTCACACTCATACACATGCACACACACACACACACAGAGTTACACATACACACACACACTGCACACACAAAGGGGGTGATCACACACATCCGACACGCACTAGAGTCACACAGAGACAGTCACACACACACACACACACACACACACACCCCTCCACACTCACACTCGCTCGCATACACACACATGCATGCACACACACACAGTGACACACACCAACACACACTCACATACACGCACTCCTCAATATCATTAATAATTATGTCCATGCACACGCAGTGACACCAACACATTACACACTCACACTCGCTCGCATACACACACATGCATGCACACACAAATAAACATACACACACAAACACACACACATTCACTCGCCCTCCCATATAATTGTAATTATTTCCATGCACACGCAGTGACACCAACACACACACACACATACACACATACATACATACATACAGACCACCCAGCCATCATGCCTTCCAATCTCCAACCATTAGACATTTTCATTCCTGACCGGAGCCAGTGCACCAAAGACCAGTTAGTTTTCCCAGCGCAGACAGCGTCTTCATTCCTTTTCATTCTGTTTTGAAAAAAAAGAAAGAATGAAAGCTTGAGGAGATTTGTTTTTCATTTAGTGAGGTGTGTGTGTGCGTGTGATTGTCATTAATTTTGCGCTGTGAATTTGAGTGATTTGTTGTTTTGAGCAACTGTGCTTTGAGTGCGACTTCTTATTCATGCTAATTTATCATATATGTATATATATTATACGGTATTTTTGGTGGGTGTGTGACTGTGTGCGTGCGTGTGTGTGGGTGTGGGTACGTGCGTGCGCAGACCCATGTATGCTAACATGTTATACATTGCATTGATGCTACTAGAACAATGTTTTTTTTAGTTTTTGTATCTCACCCTGATGTATTTTGACTTAATTATTGTGATCTTTATCTGAATTTCAATCCTTACATAATTGCTAGCTATGTGATGTATCTTTTCTGTTGGGTCTTTATGATGAGCGAATGATTCGTGATTATGAATACGATGATATTTACCCATGTTAAACTTTGCTCTAGAGTGTGTGATATGGAAGTGTTTTGTTTTCAGTCTGCATTTGACTCTTCCAGCTCCTTGTATTTTTGTTATTTTACGTTAGGCTGTCCGTTGCATCTCAACTTACAACTCTCAGGTGTATGTAGAGTGACACAGAGGTTAACGCGTTCGCCTCGTATGCAAGTAAACCCCGAGTTCGAACCTTGGGTACAGGGTTTTTTTTTCTCTCACTTTGCACTAGGCCTGACGGTCTGAAACGTGGAAGTCTTTCGGATGAGACGATAAACTGAGGCCCTGTGTGCCCATGCATTTAGCACACTTTAATCCCAGTGGCAACGTAAAAGTTGTCATTTGGTAAAAATTTACCCCCCCACCACCCCTTCATCAGTGGCAAAAATCGCATGCAAAAAAAATATACATATATTGGGTGGGCGCGCCTCTGCATGGCTGCGACGCGCTCTCCAGGTGGGAGCAACCCGAATTTCACAGAGACGCCTCTGTGACTATAAAGTACGTAATAAAAAATGAAACGAAAAGGGAAGAAACTGTTTATGCTATGCTACTACCCGTGTTAATTGTTTAAGATGCACTTACGAATACCATCCTTTTTTTTTTTTTTTTTTTTTTTTTTTTTGCTGTCTCATCGTCTGGGCCGTACAGTGGCGTTGCTCCCACGCCGCTCGTTCCGAATTGCAATTCGCACGAATACCATACTTGGTTCTTTACCCAAATGGCTTTTTTCCCCCTTTAAAACCTTTATGGTCTATGGTTTTTCTTAGAATTTTCATATTGTAACTCTTTTACTCTTGTATAATTGTGAGTGTCTGTGTGCGTGCGTGTATCTTGTTTTGGGGGGGGTTTTAGGAAAGAGGGTGTGTTGTGTGCGTGTGCGTGCCTGCGAGCATGTCTGCGCGTGTGTGTCGTTCGTAGTGTCTTTTATTTAAACTTTCTATCCACCTTACAGTGTGTGTGTATATGTGTGTGAGTGTGTGTGTGTGTGAGTGAGTGAGTGTGTGTGTGTGTGTGTGAGTGAGTGTGTGTGGGAGTGAGTGAGTGTGTGTGTCTGAGGAAAAAAAGAGAGCGCTGCGTGCAAGCATCATGTTGTTTTCAATTTTTAATGATTTATCATTTGTTATTATTGGTTTGGATTTAATTTTCTCGATGTAAAGTGCACTGAGCTCATCTGAGAAAGAGCGCTATATAAATTCACATTATTATTTGTTATTAAATATTAAACCGCAAAGTTGTGAGATTTGTGAAAAACACCAACGATATGCCCTGCGTGTAACACAGGCATGGTAGACCTCCGCGAATCATGGAAAATCCGCGAAACAGTTTTGAAACAAAATTATTGAAAAAAAATGCATTGAAATGGCATGAAAAAGTGAACATTTCACTCATTTATTGAATTTTATAGAATTTTCTTCGGCCCCCTGGACCCCCGGCCATTTTCCTTGAAAACCACTTTGCCCCCACTACCATGACTGCTAGTACTAACATGTGTTCTGCTGAAATGAATGGCACATGTGATTGTCTTGCTTCATGTTTTAATAGAATACACTGTACTTTTAAAACAAAACGCCCAAAGAAACGTGACAGTATGCCTCTTGTTGAGTTTAAAATTGATAATCATGCTGATAATTTGGAGGGTATCGCAAATTATGTGGGTGATGAATGCATACATGTATGAAATGAGTTTGAAGCCAATACCAGCACTATTCACCGATAAAACTAACTATATTTTTTCGCTGCCCCCCCCCCCCCCCCAAAAAAAAAAATGTTACACTAAATTCAAATTTTGTTATCATAGTTTTGGATGGCTTGGAGTCAAAACGGACTATCTTTAGATAGTCCATTGACATATTTTTGAACTTATTGAGAAAACTAATAACTTGTATTTTAGAAAGATTGCAGAAATATAAAAAGCATAAACCCCATTTTATATTATTATTTTTGCAGTCTTTTTTAATACAATACTAGCGCAACGCCTAGTACTGGCAATGCACCATACTGGTAACACCTAGTAACGGTAACGGCAAATACTGGTAACGCTGAGCACAGCAAATTTGAAGCGATTCGGTTAAGAAACGGCGGAGTTATAAGGCCCCGTTTCCCGTTGGCGCTGCTTTGAGAGTGACACGTTCTCCCGATTCTCTTCCAATTTGCTGGTAGGCGTTGCCCGGGCCATAGCAAGCCTGACAGCAAATTTGAATCAATTCGGTTAAGAAACGTCGGAGTTATGCGTGAAAAGGTGAAGCGGCGTATAGCGCGCGCGTTTGGCACAACGATAGTCACCGTCCCCGGTCATGTACCTGCCAAATTCTAAGGCAATCGGCCCAGAAACACCGGAGCTACGGGCGCCGAAAGGCCGTCGGATGCGCGTTTCGCGCATTTGCCAAACCGCGCAAATGACACGGCCGCCTCGGTTGCCGTTGCCATCGCCCCGTTAGGGCTCACAGCAAATTTGAAGCGAATCGGTCGAAAAACGGCGGAGTTATAAGGCCCGTTTCGTGTTTCAGACAGACAGACAGACACACACACAGACACACACACGGACAGTTGGCTTTTTACTATATGATTATTATTTTTTTGCAATATAATCAATAATAAGTTAATGCTATATTCTTAGTCATATTACGGGGGTCAGGGGTCTCAGTCTGGGGGAAAAGTCTTGCATTATATTTATAGTAAAAAAAATAATATAGTAATTGATTAGCTATCACAAATTATAAAGTAAAAAAAACTGTTGATAATGACGATGAACTGATAGCTAGCACTATTATTATTATTAGATTTACTTTGATTTCAAATAACGCCAGGAACGTTCAGTTTATGGAAAACTTGTGGATTCGACACCCTCCCCCTCCACGTGGGGATAGAGGGGGGGGGGGTGTCTTTTGTACAAATAGTTATCCCGCCTTCTGGAAGTTCTGTGCTGGTAGCTTCCTCTAATCTGCCACTCTCTTTAACTCTGCCTTTTCCCTTTGCTTTCTATCATCTAACTATCTTTCTGACTTATTGGCCCCATTCTCCTGCCTTTTTTCCCCCAAACAAATCTTCCAACTATTTTCTCCTTTTGAGCTCCTCCGAAATCGGAATGTGTTGGCTGTGCGCAGCGGGGAGACCAGTGAAAGCTGGAAACCGGACACATACGTACCTTACCCATTATGGCCATATGGCCTGGGAACGCAGAAGAAGAGGAAGAAGAAGACATCCTCACCATACATTTTTTGCATTTGAAACTTTTACTGACAAGCAGCATTTTGTCTTCTTTTTTTTTTTTTGGGGGGGGGGGGGGGGGGATAGGTTTAGTATCAGCCTAGGATTATTTCCATAAAACTGAAAGAAGCAGACTTTGAGATTGAGGGTCGTGAACATGAGGGGGGGTGATGAATCTACATGTTTGCGCAGTAAATAACAATAAGCTGCAGAATTGTGTGTAGATAGGCAGGTAGGGAGGGACAGGCTTCAGCCTTCAAGCCTCGCGGCTTATAAAACGTCCCATCCATCAAAGACTGTACAGGGGAAGATAAACATCCGGTCTCTTTTCCCTATATGAGTAGTGAGGACAGAAACACTGGTTATGTCCCTTTGAAGCGTGACACACTTTGCACATCGATAGGCCAGTTGAATTCTCCGTTCAAGTTCCAGTCCGAGTTTTTGGATAGCCTCCACTGTGAATAGTGTACACGTCCGCACTAACGATAACTCTATCAGCCCGGTTCGCCGAGCTTTTAAGTAATCCATCTGACCCTTTTAGAATATCTTTGCATCCATTTGAAATTCATTTTTACAGGTTTGCAGTTTAAAAAAATACGATTTCAAATCAGTCGTCAAAATCAAAAAATATTTGACTTAAAATGTTGTTACTGTCCAGGAGATTTTTGAATAGGTTAGTAGATTGTGCTTTTTTAAAGTTAGGTGGCAGTGAGTTCCAGAAGTTAGCAACACGGTTACTAAAACGTTTTCGTTTGTTAGTGTTATAACATTGAATCTGTACCTTACTTTCTTGATTTCTAGTTTGACTCTAATTTTGCTGCGGATTTCTTTTAATGTATGTAATTATTTAAAAAAAAAGTAATTTCTTTTTGTTTCTCTGCCCATTAAGTTTATAGTTCAGTTTCTGTTTCTAAACATGACTTTGCATGATTTAACCATGGATGTTTGTTATCATTGAGACCCCAGAATTATGATCAAGGATAGATATTTGTTATTGAAATGAAGCCTTAATGCAATAATCCATTGTGTATGTTTATTTTTGATTGTTTGGTTGTGTCTTTTTTATTTATTTAGGATTTCCCTGTTTTATAGAAGATAATCCTGTTGTGTTTTACTTTTTTTTTTTTTTTTTAAGAAATTGTTTTAGTTTGACTTTCTGAGCATTTAAGGTACTTGTTATATGAAATAAGGAAGATAGTTGCTGTAACCATTTCTGATTTAAAGGCCCAGTGTTAGTGCACCTAATTAATGAATGGCAATTTTCAAATGCTAAGCAAGCTGGGTTTTGTTGTTGCTTTATTGAAAATGAAAATCTTTTCTCTCATTCTTACATCTGTCTGTCTGTCTGTCTTTCTGTCTGTCTGTTTGTTTCTTTATGTGTTTGTTTATCTGCTTGTCTGTCTCACTAAATGTCTCTGTGTCTTTCTATATGTCTTTTTGCTGTTGCCCTGTCTCTGTCTCTCTCTCCTCTCTGCCTCTCTCTCTCTCTGTCTCTCTCTCTCTCTCTCTCTCTCTCTCTCTCTCTCTCTCTCTCGCTCTCTCTTCTCTCTCTCTCTCTCTCTCTCACTCTCTCTCTCATCTCTCTCTCTCTCTCTCCCCTCTCTCTCTCTCTCCTCTCTCTCTCTCTCTCTCTGTTATTGTCGTGCTACTACTATATAGGGTTGTATTTTGCAAGCTTTATATTGCTTTGTCTGTGCTCATTTTCATTTCTACTTTTATATTTGTAATATTTTGTTCCAGAGGGCTGGATGTAAAAACAAAAGCATGCTATTGCTTATTCTATTACCTCTATAAATAAAATTCATTCAATTGAATTCAATCTCTCTCCTCTCCCTCTCCCTCTCTCTCTCTCTCCTCTCTCTCTCTCTCTCTCTCTCTCTCTCTCTTCTCTCTCTCTCTCTCTCTCTCTCTCTCTCCTATCTCTCTCTCTCTCTCTCTCCATCCCTATCTCTCTCTCTCCTCTCTCTCTCTTCTCTCTGTCTTTGACTGTGTGCGTGTGTGTTTATAAAAAACAATCCTAGACTCATCCCCCTTCTTCTTCTGCGTTCCCAGGCCATATGGCCGTAATAGGTAAGGAACGTATGTGTCCGGTTTTCAGTTTTCACTGGTCTCCCCGCTGCGGACAGCCGACACATTCCGATTTCGGAGGAGCTCAAAGCAGAACATTATTTGGAAGATTTTTTTTGAAAAAAGGCAGGAGAATGGGCCAGTAAATAAGTCAGAAAGATAGTAGATGATAGAAAGCAAAGGAAAAAGACAGAGTCAAAGAGAGTGACAGATTAGAGGAAGTTACCAGCACAGAACTTCCAGAAGGTGAGGGAACTATTTTTTACGAACCCCCCCCCCCCCCCCTCCCCCCCCACCCCCCCCCCCCCCCCCCCCCCCCCCCCCCCCCCCCCCCCCCCCCCCCCAGTATCCCCAGGGAATGACTCATCTTAAACCCTATCATTTCCCCCACCCCCCCCCACCACCCCCACATGACAGAATGTTGCTTAGTGAAAATATTCCTTTTTTTTTTTTTTTTAAATATCACGAAACTCTTATCAAAAAACATTTTCCGGCTCCAGCCGAAGTCGGACTTGCTGGGCCTAACTATTTCTTAGTTAGGCGCATAACGGCATGCAGCATGACGCATCTGCGCTCATAATTGACAGGAAACTGAGCGATCGAAGAAGAAGAAGAAGAAGGTACCACCTACTTGTGTCTAGTAATAGACGAGGACTTAACGACTGCTGCTACAGCTATCATGTACTTTATGCTCCACCCCCATCAACACCCCCCCCCCCACCCCCCCCTTCCCCCAACCCCTCAAATGTTTGCATTGAAAAGGCAGAGTCAAAGAGAGTGACAGATTAGAGGAAGTTACAAGCTCAGAACTTCCAGAAGGTGGGGGGAACTATTTATACAAAAGACACCCCCCGGTATCCCCACGGGGGTGGGGGTGGTGGGGGGAGGATTCGGACACAAGAAGAAAATTGCACGTAGACTAGCGGCTTCCATCCCCCAGCGGTTCGACTTATCTCTAAATTGGATCCGGGGAGCTTCTTAAAGACCCCCCCACGTCACGTGTCACATTCCCTCTTATGCTAGGAAGATTTCTTAAGATTTCTTACCAGCTATAAGAGGGAAAACCGTGATTTTGACACGTGACGTGGTGGGTCTTTAAAGACCTAAGGCCGTGCACCACGCATCCAACCGCGATCAGACGTCTATCCTTCCAATTGTGATGCGTGAATCTAATACGTCCAGCAGTTTTTGAGATAATCGTTACACACACACACACAGACAGACACACACACACCAAAAACACACCCGTCGTCTGGCCGGGTAACAAATATTCTAAAAATCAATAGGGCATTTGCCGCGTGTCGGCGACCTTGGATTTAACTGAGTAGGATTTAGAGAGTTAAAGACCCCCCACGTCACGTGTCACATTCTCTCTTCTGCTAGGAAGATTTCTTGTGATTTCTTACCAGCTGTAAGAGGGAAAACGCGTGAAAAACCCATGATTTTGACACGTGACGTAGTGGGTCTTTAAATTCAAATGGTCAGCGTAACTCGGGCAGAACGAGTGCGGGCAAATTAGTAGTCTTGTATCTAGAGAACACTCGTGGCAAATGCCCTATTCCAGTGATCTGTCCGATCATCTGAGTGACCGAGAACGTTCAATTTCGTTATTGTTGTCTCCTCTCTCATCATCTGAGTGACCGTTACATAAGTGTCGCCGCGTGCAAGGTCACCGCTGCACGCCTGACCAGTGGTCATTTCTATCAATAATTCAGCAACGCTGAGACAGAGGGGGGTACGAGTGTGTGGTCGAGGGAGAGAGAGAGGGAGACAGAGAACACAGACAAAGAGAGGTCCTCAGAGAGAGAGAGTGAGAGAGAGAGGGGGGGATAGATACAAATACATAAAGAGAGAGACAGAGAGTGACAGAGAGAGGAGAGAGGCCTGCATAAGCATAAAAGAGAGAGAAGGGAGACAGAGAGAGAGAGAGAGAGAGGGGGGGGGATACAAATACATAGAGAGTGACAGACACAGACAGAGGGAGAGGCCTGAGAGAGAGAGAGGGGGGGGATACAAATACATGAAAGAGAGGGAGGGGGGGACAGACACAGACATAAAGAGAGAGACAGAGTGACAGACACAGACAGAGGGATACATGAAAAATACATAACGAGGAGACGAGAGAGAGAGAGAGAGAGAGAGAACGAACGAACGAAATGCTATTTATTCATGGAAATGAGATGATCAGCTAATTATATACAGTTTTTTCACTCAGCCCTGAGGCAAACAACAAAGGAAACAAACAAGCAAAATAAATTAAGCAGGGGAATGGGGAGATTGAAAAAGGAGAGAGAGAGAGAGAGAGAGAGGAGAGAGAGGAGAGAGAGAGAGAGAGAGAGAGAGAGAGAGAGAGAGAAGAGACTAGAGAGAGAGAGACAGAGAGAGACAGACAGGTCAGACACACACACGAGCACAGACACATACATACACGCACACATCACACACACACGCACACACTACACACAACACACGCACGCACAAATAGGCAGACAGACAGACACACACACTCACGTACGCACGCGCACACGCACACACACACACATACTGACAGAAAGAGAGACAGAGAGAGATGAGAGAAAAAGAGTACATTATTTAACAAATTGAATATTCAGTGAAATGCAATAACATGTGTGAACTTCACCACACAACAAAGAATAGATACGCACACGCACACAGACACACACACACACCCCAATTTGTTTGCTAACACACACACAAACACACACACATCTCCACACACAAAAATAACACACACACACACACACACAAACATTAAAATGCACGTACCACACACACACATACATCACACACACACAGTTCACACACACCACACACACACAACACACACACACTACGACACAAACACATACACACACACACACACATAACACCAGAGTGCACCAACATGGTCACACACACACACATCACACACACACACACACACACAACACAGTCAACACACACACGCATGCAAACACACACACACACACAACACACACCACACATAGGTCTAACGTGGTCACAGAGAAAGCTCAGCCGTATGTCTTTGTATTGATTTCTGTCCCACTGGCTGTCACCAAGTTCGCCTGCTTCATCATAATATCAAGAGAACAGTGTGGAAGGAAGAAAAAATGGTGAGTGTGGGGGTGGGGTGGGGTGAGTTTACATAGACAGGAGACACACACGCACGCGCACACACACACACACACATATGAATGCACGTTCACAGACACACACGTTTGAATGCACGCACGCACAAGAGGAACACACATGTATGAATGCACGTTAGCAGACACACACGCGCGCGCGCACACGCACACACACACTAACACACACACACACACACACACACACATACACTAACACACATACACACACACACACACACACACTAAACACACACACACACACACACACACACACACACACGACACTCTCTCTCTCTCTCTTCTCTCACACACACACACACACGCACATGAATGCACGCACGCGCACACACACACACACACACATTTGCGCACGCACGCACACACACCCCACCCACACACACACACATCCAAACGGCTAGCCAGCTAACCACATTTCAAACCACATTTCGACAGATTGCATATATTTTGGTCACATTTGGTCGCAAACACACACACACATACACACACACACACACATTCCACACACACGCGCGCGCACACGCACGCACGCTACACACACACATCACACACACACCCACACCTTAATTTCTCTTTTGGAGATATAAAAGTATACTTGAACTTGAACTTGAAATTGACACACACACTCACACACACACATCATACGCACACACCCACCTACCACACACACACACACACACACACTGACACACACACACACACACACACACACACACACACACACACCACACACACACACACACACACACAAGTAAACACATTCACACACACACGTACGCACACACACGCACAACTGGCACATACTGGCACAACTGGCACAGCTTGCACATCTGGCACATCTGGCACAACTGGCACATCTGGCACAACTTGCACATCTTGCACAACTGGCACAACTGGCACATCTGGCACAACTGGCACAGCTTGCACAACTGGCACATCTGAAGCACAAGACTGGCACGTCACTGGCACATCTGGCACAAGTGGCACATTTATGCACAACTGGCACAAGAGTGCACAACATGGTCACATCTGGCACACCTGGCACAACTGACACAACCGGCACAATTGGTACAACTGGCACAACTGCATACAACTGGCACAGAGTGCACAACTGGCACATCTGGCACAACTGGCACAGCTTGCACAACTAGCACAGCTTGCACAACTAGCACAGCTTGCACATCTGGCGAGACGTTCAGAGAGAGAGAGAGATGGTCAGAGAGAAGAGAGAGAGAGAGAGAGACGAGTCAGAGAGAGAGAGAGAGGAAGTGAAGAGAGATGCAGAGAGAGACCAGAGTGAATGACAGAGTCATCAGAGAGAGAGGGAGAGAGAGAGAGAGAGAGATGCTAGGAAGTGAAAATTTATGAGAGAGAGAGAGAGAGAGAGAGAGAGAGAGAGAGAGAGAGAGAGAGAGAGAGACAGAGAGAGAGAGAGAGAGAGAGAGACGTCACGAGAAAACAGCTAGGAAGTGAAATTTATGCGAAAGGAGCAAAGAGCAGTGCAACAAAAGGAGCAAATCATTTGAAGATCAAAAAACCCCACTTCCCCTCTACAGTCCAATGCGTAAGCGAACAGAACATGCGCAAAAGTAGATATAGTAAACAGGTGTTACAGAACAACGTTTTGTTGGTAAAATATTTAAATTATCAGTATTACCATACAAATAGAGGAAACAAAATTTTAGCATTAAAAAGCGCAATTGCCCTAGAATGAATGAAAAATGGTGTTTTCAACGTCCTCCCACGTCACGGTGTCACATATGGGACATTTGTAGATAACAAAGATGGTGGGAACGATACTGGAGGCAATGCCCGGAGGCAGTGCAACACCATTAAAGTCCCGAATTTTTAACAATGCAGATAAGTGTAGCAGTAACCACGCCTCGGCTGAACCTCATCGGCTATGGTACCGCCACCACGCAGTTGCCCTAGAATCATAAATGTGACCTAGCACCACGAAAGGGACATTAAGTCGCTGGGCTAGTTTCTTATAAAAAGTCTCAGAAAGTAAAAAAAACCTAATTGGGGGGGGGGGGGGGTGGGGGGGGGGGCTAGGGGGGGGGGTCAATTTTGAATTATGGGTATCTTCGTGTTCTACAGCATCTTATCATTCATATTTACAAAGGAAAGTCTTTAATGTGGTCTCTAAATGGTCTTTTAAGTGCTTTAAAAGGAGTAGGAAAGGGTGTGCCAACTTCTACCATCTATGATTGCGTACTCACTGTCCCCAACCTCTATCACTTCATTCCCTCCCCCCCCCCCCCCCCCCCCCCCCCCCCTTAATTTGTGTTCACAGCCTTGCTCTTTGGTTTCAACTTTTGTTGTATCATTTACGCATTGGACTGTAGAGGGGAAGTATTGTTTTTTTATTTTGATCTTGTTGGTTTTTTGCTCCTGATGTTTTTTATGCCTTCTGTTGCCTGCTTTTTGCTCCTTTTGCTATATTTGCTGTTTGCTGTTTAATTGTTTGTCTGTGTTGATAAAGGCGCATTCGCCGAAATATCCAGTAGTTTTGTTTTGTCTCTTGTGAATAAAATAACGTCACTTTGCACTTGTCGTGTAGGTGTTTGTTTGTTAAAAGGAGTAGGTCAATGCATTTTGTGTTTTCTCAAAATGGCCGACGCTCACCCTACTAACTTTAACTCCTCCTAAGTCTAGAATGGAAAAAGAATAATAATTGTTCGTACATCAATTAAAAAGAGAATTTTGTCTGAAGTTTTTAAACGGTATGATTTTCTTAGGAATGGTCCGTTTGACACTTAGCCCTTTTCACCACCAAATGGTCATCATTTTAAGTTCACAGTGATTTAAACCCTTTCACGCGCCAAAGTCCCTTTTATGCACCAAGTGAACATTAACCCATTAACGTTCACCAGAGTCGCATGGTTTTATTTTGAAACCCTTTACCACAGTGAGTTTAACCCCCCTTTCAGCGCCAAATTGGTGCATTTTAGCACCACAGTGATTTTAACATTTATCATTAACGTTCACCAGAGTTAACACCAGCGCCAAAGTCATCATGGGAAGTTCATTTAACCCCCCATCGCAAAGCACCCACGTGATTAACCCTCTTATGCTAGGAAGTGAACATTTTAGCACCACAGTAACGTTCACCAGAGTGCACCAACATGGTCATCAGTGAAGTTCAAGACCCCCCACGTCACGTGTCACATTCCCTCTTATGCTAGGAAGTGAATTTTATTCATTAACGTTCACCAGAGTGCAATTGAATGGTCATCATTTGAAGTTCAAGACCCCCCACGTCACGTGTCAATTCCCTATATGCTGGAAGTGAACATTTATGCATTAACGTTCACCATGGCGCATGGGTCCCAAAATAATGAACTCCCCTGACAAGGGAGAGAATCTGCAGTTATTTGACCTTGAACTTGGAGCACAGTTTATAGGGCTCAACCATCTCGTTCTTCGTTCCATTCTTGTTGTTTAAGCGGGTTCATTCAACAGTGGACACCATTTATGCATTAACGTTCACCAGAGTGCACCAACATGGTCATCATTTGAAGTTCAAGACCCCCCACGTCACGTGTCACATTCCCTCTTATGCTAGGAAGTGAACATTTATGCATTAACGTTCACCAGAGTGCACCAACATGGTCATCATTTGAAGTTCAAGACCCCCCACGTCACGTGTCACATTCCCTCTTATGCTAGGAAGTGAACATTTATGCATTAACGTTCACCAGAGTGCACCAACATGGTCATCATTTGAAGTTCAAGACCCCCCACGTCACGTGTCACATTCCCTCTTATGCTAGGAAGTGAACATTTATGCATTAACGTTCACCAGAGTGCACCAACATGGTCATCATTTGAAGTTCAAGACCCCCCACGTCACGTGTCACATTCCCTCTTATGCTAGGAAGTGAACATTTATGCATTAACGTTCACCAGAGTGCACCAACATGGTCATCATTTGAAGTTCAAGACCCCCCACGTCACGTGTCACATTCCCTCTTATGCTAGGAAGTGAACATTTATGCATTAACGTTCACCAGAGTGCACCAACATGGTCATCATTTGAAGTTCAAGACCCCCCACGTCACGTGTCACATTCCCTCTTATGCTAGGAAGTGAACATTTATGCATTAACGTTCACCAGAGTGCACCAACATGGTCATCATTTGAAGTTCAAGACCCCCCACGTCACGTGTCACATTCCCTCTTATGCTAGGAAAGTGAACATTTATGCATTAACGTTCACCAGAGTGCACCAACATGGTCATCATTTGAAGTTCAAGACCCCCCACGTCACGTGTCACATTCCCTCTTATGCTAGGAAGTGAACATTTATGCATTAACGTTCACCAGAGTGCACCAACATGGTCATCATTTGAAGTTCAAGACCCCCCACGTCACGTGTCACACATTCCCTCTTATGCTAGGAAGTGAACATTTATGCATTAACGTTCACCAGAGTGTCACCAACATGGTCATCATTTGAAGTTCAAGACCCCCCACGTCACGTGTCACATTCCCTCTTATGCTAGGAAGTGAACATTTATGCATTAACGTTCACCAGAGTGCACCAACGTCATGGTCATCATTTGAAAGTGAACATTTATTTAAAGACCCCCCACGTCACGTGTCACATTCCCTCTTATGCTAGGAAGTGAACATTTATGCATTAACGTTCACCAGAGTGCACCAACATGGTCATCATTTGAAGTTCAAGACCCCCCACGTCACGTGTCACATTCCCTCTTATGCTAGGAAGTGAACATTTATGCATTAACGTTCACCAGAGTGCACCAACATGGTCATCATTTGAAGTTCAAGACCCCCCACGTCACGTGTCACATTCCCTCTTATGCTAGGAAGTGAACATTTATGCATTAACGTTCACCAGAGTGCACCAACATGGTCATCATTTGA
>JAGGCT020004240.1:144023-146523 GCA_017654935.2 Phymorhynchus buccinoides
AATAGGCTCGGCTGTCTTCAGAAATTCACTACATATATCATCTAGTCCTGATGCTTTATTACATTTCAGTTTCTTAATTGCATGGCGCACTTCATCTTCTGTTATTTCGTCATCTAAACCGGGAACGTAAACAAACTCTTCTTGTGAATTTTCATCTGATTTCTCGTTAGGCCCATCTCTTGTAACACTACTACTAGCATAGCTATAATCAGGGGAGAGAATCTTTTCAAAATGTGCTTTCCACGTGTCGATAGGGATAGAAGGCCAATCAGAACTTTTTCTTTTAACGTTTCGAATCGTTGACCAAAACATACTTGAATCATTTTTATTATTCATTAAAGTATCAAAGACCGATTTTCGATGTATTTTCCTTTTCTCTTTTAAAGTGTCCTGATAATCTGTTCTTTTCCGTGTGTTTGGTGTACTGACACATAATGATGGACTCCTAGATATAATAATGTGTGTCCAGGGAGTTTGTGCTAAGAATTATGGAGCGCAGATGCCTGCCAGTCCACCACACACACGGGAGCCTCTGGAACATTTATTTAGCTCTATAATCTACCAGACTCGTGACAGAACTATTAGCATTTTGCTATTAGCTATTAGCATTTTGTCTGGCTTCGGAGGAGACAAAATACATGCACGCGCATGCACGCGGGCGCGCTCGCATATACACACACTCGCGGAGGTGCACGCTCGCGCGCGCGCACACACGTTTACAGGGAGAGAAAGATGGAGTGGAAGACGGGGGCATACAGAGGTAGAGAAAGAAGAGACAAGAGAGAGAATGTGACAAAGGAAGTAAGCAAGAGAGAGAGGGAGGGGGAGAGAGAGAGGGAGAGCGAGAGAGAGAGGGGGGAGGGAGAGAGAGAGAGATAGAGGGAGGTGGGGAGAGAGAGAGAGAGAGAGAGAGAGGAGATAGAGAGGAGAGAGAGAGAGAGAGACGCGAGCGACAGAGGCTGGGAGAGTATGAGAGAGAGAGAGAGAAATGAGAGAGAAGAGAGAGGGGGGGGTGGGTGGTGAGATCAGAACATTAATTGATTTAGCTAATGAAATGATGTACGTACGGTGTTAACAAGTGATCGCGTGACCAGACCTCTTGCGATACATAACGGAGAGAGTGATCATCGTCTTTGTCGTCGTCATCATCATCATCATCATCATCATCATCATCATCATCATCATCATCATCAGTCAGAATCATCATCATCATCATGCATCGAAATTCGTCCATCATATTCATCACAAATCATCATCTTCGTTTTTGTAATCATCATCATTATTATAATAATAAGAATCATCGTCGTCGTCGTCGTCATCTCAATCATCTTCATCATCATTCATCAATCATCATCATCATCGTTATCGTTATCATCATCATCATCATCGTCATCATCATCATCATATCATCAACATCATCATCATCACAATCAATCATCATCATCATCATTCATCAACATCATTCATACATCATCATCACCCATAATCTTCTTCAGTATCGTTCATCATCATCCGGATTCAGATTCGTCATCATATTTCACCATCAATCATCATCTTCGTCGTCGCCCTTATCATCTCAACCTATATCATCATTATCATCGTATCGTCGATCATCATATCAATCATCGTTATCGTCATCGTCATTCACTCTCGTATCGTTACAGCGCCTCCTCCTCATCAAAACAACATAGTCGGGCATACATCATCATCATCGTTAATCGTAATCAACATAACATCAATCATCCGTCGCCGTAATGAGTTAGCACAATCCGCAAAACCATGCAAACATAAGAGCTAAACCAACTATTATATGTTTATTCTCTCTCTCTCTCTCTCTCTCTCTCTCTCTCTCTCTCTCCTCTCTCTCTCTCCTCTCTCTAACTCTCTTCTCTAGCTCTCTCTCTCTCTCACTCTATCTCAAACTCTCTCTCTCACTTCGCTCCTTCTCTCTCTCTTTCCCTCCTTCTCTCTCTCTCTCTCCTCCCTCCCTATCTCTCTCTATCTCACTATCTCTCTCTCCTCTCTCTCCCTCATCTCTCTCTCTCATAGACACCACACACACACAAAACCCACACACACACACACACTCACAACACACACACACACCCCACACATTCACACACCACACAACACAACACGACCACACACAAACACACATACAAAAAAAAAAGACATAGTGTATTATTTGCGCTGGCATGCTATCTTTTTACATCACGAATAAAACCCACACACAGACAGGAAATTAGAAGCACGTATGCAAGCTACGCATTTTATTTGGCATTCCATCCATCCGGGGAAGACATTACCTCAAATAAATAAATAAATAAATAAATATGCATAACAGAGAAGGAATCGTGGAAATGAAGTGACAAGCAACAAGAAGAGCAGACAATCTTAAAGGTAGGTAAGAAGAAACGCTAATAAATAATGCATCAAAATGTCAAACGAAATGTGAAGAAAAGAGTGTAAACTGTGTGTGTGTAGTGTGTGTGTGTGTGTG
>JAGGCT020004240.1:164023-179023 GCA_017654935.2 Phymorhynchus buccinoides
GAGGAAGGGGAGAGAGAGAGAGTGAGGGGGGGAGCGAGAGAGAGAGAGAAGAGGAGAATGAAGAGAGAGAAAGGAGAACTGAGAGGACCAGTAAGAGAGACAGAGATAGAGAGATAGAGAGAGTGAGAGAGATGGAGAGAGGTGGAGAGAGAGACCAGAGAGAAGACAGATATAGAGAGAAAAGGAGATAAAAGGAGAGAAAGAGAGTAAGAGAGAGAGAGAGAGAGAGAGAGAGAGAGAGGGAGAGGCATGGGAGAGAGAGAGAGAGAGATGGAAATGAGTGTGAGTGAAAGAGTGAAGAGAGGGGGAGAGGACAAAGAAAGAAAGTGATAGAGAGAGAGAGAAGGAGAGAGAGAGAGAGGAAGGAGCGAGAGACCGAGAGAGAGAGAGAGGAGATGAGAGAGAGGGGAAAAAAGAGAGAGAGAGAGGAGTGAGGGGAGATGAGAGAGAGAGAGTGAGAAGGAACAGAGAGACGAGATGAGGAGACCGAGAGAGGGAGGCATGAGAGGGGAACGGAGGAGGGGCCGCAAGAGAGAGAGAGGGGAGCGAGAAGGAGAAGAGAGAGGATGAGAGGAAGCGAGAGAGAGACAGACAGTCTCCGGAGAGGGAGAGAGAGACAGAGAAGACAGAGACAGAGAAGACAGAGAGAGACAGAAAGAGAGACAGAAACGAAGTCAACGGGTAGAGAGAGAGAGAGACACTCCTGACAAGAGACAGAGACATAGAGAGAGACAGTCAGAGAGAAAGACTCTCCTGACGAGATGAGGGGGAGAGGAGAGAGGACAGAATGACCAAGAGATCAGAGACAGAAAGTCAAGGAGAGACAGACGAAGTCTCCCTGAGAGAGAGAGAGACAGAAATAAGGGAGAGAGTATGAGAAGAAAGCTGTCACTGTCTGTCTATCTGTCTGTCTGCCTCTCTCTCTCTCTGTCTGAAATGTTCACCAACTGACACAATCTATAGACGAGATAATAACCTGAAAAAGATGGCGACGTCTCCCTGTCAATAATGTTTCACTCTCTGTCGCAAAGTCTCTGGAAAATCTGGGTGGAAGAAAAACGAGAGGCGGAGAGACGATTGAGAGAGAGAGAGAGAGAGAGAACGTTTATTTAAAATTTGTTTTTGTTATCCCATCTTCTGGGTCTGTACTCCCAGTCTCCTCTCCAGATCACTCTCTCACTGTACCGATGCTCGCATCTCTCTCTCTCTCATCACTCTCTGTCTCTCTCTCTCTCTAACTCTGTGCGACTCTTCTCTCAAGGAAGCCGGCAACCGATTCTGACCTCTCTCTGTCTCTCTCTCCGAGACCAGTCCCAAAATCTAACGTGTCCTCTCTCTTCTCTTTCTCCTGTGTCTCATCCGTCAAGATGTCTCCGTCTCTCTCGTCTCACACTGCACTCCCTTCTCCCCCTACCTGTCCTCCATGGCTCCTGTCTCTCCTTTCTCTCTCGCTCTGGTCTCTCTCCTCTCTTCTTCTTTCTGTCGTCTCTGTCTCATGTTCTACTCTCTGTCTCTCTGCCTCTTAGTAGTCGTTCTCCGTCTCATCTCTCTGGTGAGTCTCTGTCTCTCTCTCTTCTTCTCTCTGAGTCTCTCTCTCTCTGTCACTCCCCTCCTGTCCACTTTCATTCTCCTCTGGTCCTTTCTCTCACACTCCCCCTCGGTCTCTCTCTCTCTCTCTCCTTCTGTCTCGCCGCTCTTTCGTCTCTCTCTCTCTCCCCTTCTCTTCTCCTCTCTCTTGGCCCTCTCTCTTCATCTACTCTCTGTCTCTCTTCCATGTGCTCTCTCTGTCTCTCTCATCTTCTCCCTCTCTCTCTCTCTCTGTACTCATCCTATGATCTTCTCCCTTCCTGCTCCTCTCTCGTCTCCTCTTCTCTCTCTCATCTGATCTCTTCCTCTCCAAATCTTCTCCTCATTCGTCTCTGCCTCTCTACTCTGTCCTCGTCTCCGAGAATCGCTTCTCGCTCATGTCAACTGATCTGTCTTGGATTCTCCTCCTTCTCGTCTTTCTCCTCCCTTCCTCTCATCTCTCTCTCTGGTCTCCTCTTGTCTCCGCCGTCTCTGTCATCTCTGCCATCTCCTCTTCTCTCTCACTCCCCCCCCCCCCTCAAAAAAAAATGTCGATACTCCCCCTCCTCTCCTCGTCGTCGGCTCCGTCATGATCTCACAGTTCTCGCTCCTTCCTCTCTCGCTCCCGTCATCGTCTCTCCCTCGCTCGTCTCGTATCCTCGCTCTTCTCCCTCCTCTGTCTCTCTCGATCCTCTGCTCGTATCAATTAAATGTCACTCTCTCCGTCTTCCCTCTCATCTCGATCTTCCTCTCTCTTCTCTCAACACTCAGACTCAATCAAACTCATCATCTCATCCATCATACCCCGCAACTCCATCAACTTACTCTGCTTCTCATTCTCCTATCTACAATCAACGTCATCTACTCCTCAATAATACAATCCAACTCCACTCAAATCTCCTTCTCATCAAACGGGACAATGCGCAATACCAACATCCAATCCCTCCCCTCAAATCTGGATAGCTAGCTTCTCTACTATCAGGTTCTATCTTCTCTTCCACCTTTCTCTTTTCTTCTTCTCCCTCTCGTTCTCTATTCTTCTTGCTCCTCCTCATTCTCTCTCTATCATTCAATCTTTCGTCCCGTGCGCGCCTCGCTTCCATCTCTACTCATGTCTTCTTTAAATCTTCTATTCTCTCACTCTCTAAAATCTCCGTCTCTCTCCAACTCATCTCCTTCTCGTCTCCACCCTCTCATCTCCTACTACCTCCCACCAATCCTCTCCACCCTCTCTCTCTCTCGGCCCCTCCGCTCCCCATCGTCTCTCTCATCTCCCCGTCTCTCTCTCCTCTTCTCATCACTCTCTCTCCTTCTCTCATCCTCTCTCGTTAAATCTCTCTCGTCTCCTCCCTCATCCAATCCACCTACGCACTTCTTCATTCTCTCTCTCGAAGCCACATCCTTCGTCCTCTACTCTCTCCCCTTCATAACTATTCCTTCTTCGTCCATCAATACCCTCTCATCTCATCCGTCATCTCTCTCTTCTCTCTATCTCTCTCTCTCTCTTCCATCCGTCGTGCTCACTCTCTCTACATACTCAAACTCTACTCTCTCTCCCAATCTACCAGACTCTTCTCTCGCTCACCACTCCGTCCACTCTCGGGAGTTACGTGCACAAGCTCTCCATCTCAATCTCTCCTCTACGTGTCTCTCCCTCTCTCTCTCTCATCTCTTCTCTCCGTCTCTCTCTCTCGTCTCTCATGCTCTCTCCCGCTCTCTCTCTCTCTATCTCATCTCTTCCTCTCTACTCTCCTCCGATCTCTCTCTCACTCTCTCCTCTCTACTCTCTCCCTCGCTCTCCATCCGCTCGTCTGTCTCTCTCTCTCTCTCATCCTATCTTCCCCCCTCTCCCTCCTCTTCCTCTCTCTTCTCTCTCTCTCCTCTCTCCTCTCTCTCTCTCTCTCTGTCTCCTCAGCTCTCTCTCCTCTCTCTCTCTCCCTCTCTCTCTCCTTCTCAATCTCCGTCTCTCTCTCTCTCCTCTCTCTCCTCCATCTCTCTCTCGCTCCCCAATCTCTCTCTCTCCTCTCTCTCGTCCGCCCTCTCTCTCTCTCCCTCACCCTCTCTCTACTCTCCTGTCTCTCTCTCCTCTCTCTCTCTCTCTCCGTCTCTCCTCTCTCTCTCTCGCTCTCCTCTCTATCTCTCACGATCCTCTCTATCGGCACTCCTCTCATCTCTCATGTCTCTCCTCTCTTCTCTCCTCTCTCTCCCCCATCTTCACCTTCTCTCTCTCTCTCTCATCTCTCTCCCCCTCTCTCTCTCTCTCTCCTCTCTCTCTCTTCTCTCTCTCTCTCTTCCCTCTCTCTCTTCTCATTCCTCCCATCCTCTCTCCTCTCTCATCTCCTCTCTCCATCTCAGGTCAGCTCTCTCTCTCTCTCTCTTTCTCTCCCATCTCTCTCTCTCTCTCTCTCTCTCCTCTCTCTCTCATCTCTCTCTCTCTCTCCCTCTCGTCTCTCTCTCTCTCTCCGTCTCTCCTCCTCTCTCTCTCTCTCCCTCTCTCTCCACCTCTCTCTCTCTCCTCCCTCTCTCTCTCTCTCTCTCCCTCTCTCTCTCTCTCTCTTCCTCTTCTCGCTCTCGCTCTCTCTCCTCTCTCTCCTCTCGTCTCGCTCTCTCTCTATTCTCTCGTCCCTCCTCTCTCTCTCTCCTCTCTCTCCTCACTCTCCATCTCCTCTCTCTCTCTCTCTCTCTCTCTCTCCTCTCATCTCTCTGTCTCTCTCTCCATCTCTCTCTCTCTCCTCTCTCTCTCTCATCTCTACTCCTCTCTCTCTCTCACTTTCTCTCTTCTCTCTCTCTCTCTCTCTCTCTCTCTCATCTCTCTCTCTCTCTCTCTCTCCTCTCTCTCATCTCTCTCTCCTCTCTCTCTCCCTCTCTCTCTCGCTCTCTGTCTCTCTCTCTCTCACCTCTCCTTCTCCTCTCGGCTCTTCTCTCACCCCACCCTCTCTCTCTCATCTCCCTCTCCCTCCTCTCGTCTCCCCCCTCCTCTCTCCCCTCTCTCAATCTCTCTCTCTCTCCTCTTCTCTCTCTCTCCTCTCTATCTCTCTACTCTCTCTCCTCTCTCTCGTCTCTCTCTCCTCCTCCCTCATCCTCGTCTCTCTCCTCTCTCCTCTCTCTCTCTCTCTCCTCTCTTTCTCTCTCTCTCTCTCTCTCTCCTCATCTCTCTCTCTCTCCCCTCTCTCGTCTCTCTCGTCTCCTCTCTTCGCTCTCCAATCTCTCCGTTCATCTCCCTCTCCTCTCTCTTTCTCTCCTCTCTCTCTCTCTCTCTCTTTTCTCTCTCCTCTCAATCGTTCTCTCTCTCATCTCTCTCTCCTCTCTCTCTCTCTCTCCTCTCTCCTTCTCTCGTCTCTCTCTCGATCTCTCTCCTCTCTCCGTCGCTCTCTCTCCTCTCCCTCTCGATCCGCGCTCTCTCTTCTCTCTCTCTCTCTCTCTCTCACCACTCTCTCTCTCGTCTCTCTCATCTCTCTCCTCTCCCCTCTCTCTCTCTCTCTCTCTCCTCTCCCTCTCTCTCTCCCTCTCTCACTCTCTCCTCAAATCTCTCTCTGTCTCTCTCTCTCTCTCCTCTCTCTCTCTCTCTCCTCTCGTCTCTTTCTCTCTCCTCTCTTCTCCGTCCCTCCTCTCTCCGTCTCTCTGTCCTCTCATCTCTCCTCAGTCTCTCTCTTCCTCTCTCTCTCCTCCCTTCTCTCTCTCGCTCCTCCTCCTCTCTCCCACTCTCTCTCTCTCCTCTCTCTCTCCCCTGTCCCCTCTCGTCTCTCTCCTCACTCATCCTCCTCTGTCCCTCTCTGTCTCACCTCTCTCCTCTCTCCCTCCCATGTCTCGTCTCGCTCTCCTCTCTCTCTCCTCTTCGTCGTCTCACTGTCCGACTCTCTCTCTCACGGGGCCTCTCTCTCCTCCTCTATCCCTCTCTCTCCCTCTCTATCTCCCCTCTCTGTCTCCTCTCTCTCCCTCTCTCTCTGTCTCTGTCTTACTCCTCTCTCTCTCTCTCGAGCCTCTCCCATCTCAATCTTCTCTTCCTCCTCATCTCATCTCTCTCTCTCTCCACCTTCTCTCTCATTCTCTCTCTCATCTCCATCTTCTCCTCTCTCTCTCTCTCTCTCTCATCCCTCCTCTCATCTCTCTACCTCCGTCTCCCTGAGTTGTCTCTCTCCTCTCATCTCTCTCTCTCTCCATTCTTTCTACCCCCCTTCTCGACTCATCCAGTCACCCCTCTCTCCCAATCTTCTCTCTCCTCATCTACCATCTACGCTCTCTCTCTCTCCTCTCGCTCATTCCCTCTCCTCTCACTCTCTCCTCTCTCGTCCCTCCGTCACTCTCTCTCTCTTCACCTCTCTCTCTCCCACCTCTCTCTGTATCTCTCTCTCCTCTCTCCCTCATCTACTCCTCTCTTTCCCTCCCCCTGCCACTCTCGTCTACTCTCTTCCTCCATCACTCTTCTCCTCTCTCTCTCGTCCTCTCATTCTCTCTCGATCCCTCTCTCTCTCCTCGCCCCTCTCTCCCCCCCCTTTCTCTCCCAAGTCTCTCTCAGTCTCTCTCTCGCTCATCCTCACTCTCTTTCCTCCTCTCCACTCATCCTCACACTCTCTCTCCCTTACTTCTCTCCCTCTTTCTCTTCATCTCCATCTCCTTCCTCTCCTCACTCCTCTCTACTCCCCTCGCTCCACTCTCAGTCGTCGTCTCTCTCGCTCCTCCACTCTCTCTCTCTCTCGTCCATCTCATCTCTCTTCTCTTCATCTCTCTCTTCTCTCATCTTCCTCACTCATTCCCTCTCTCGTCGCGATCATCTCTCATCTCTCCTCCTCTCTCCATCTCTCTCTTCTCTCTCTCTCTCCTCTCCATCTCGTCCCAATTCTCTCTCTCCATCATCTCACTCCTCTTCTCTCTCTACTCGTCTCTCTCTCGTCTCCCGAACCACTCTTCCCTCCTCGGCGTTCGTCCTCACTCTCTCCCTCTCTCTCTCCTCCCCCTCTCATCAGTTGTTCATCCTCGCTCGGTCAGCTCTTCTCTCAAGCTCTCACTCCTCCCTCTCTCGTTCTCTTTCCTCTCTCTCGTCTCTCATCCTCCTCTCTCCTCTCTCATCGTCTCTCCTCTCTCTCTCTCTCCTCTCTCCCTCTCCTCTCGTCACTCTCATCTCTCTCTCTCTCTCACAACTTCCTCAGTCTCTCTCCTCCCTCGTCTCTCTCTCTCGTCTCAGTCGCCCGTCATCTCTCGCCTCTATCTCTCGTCGCTACTCTCTCTCTCGTCATCTCCTCCCTCTCTCTTCATCTCTCTCTCCTCTCCTCTCTCACTCTCCTCTCTTCTCCCCATCTCTCCCTCCCACCTCTCCCTCTCTCCCCCGTCGGCTTCAATCTCGTTGCTCAAACTCTCGTCTCTTCTCTCTCCTCCTGCTCAAACATTTCGTCATCTCCTCTCGTCCTCTCCTCTCTCTCTCTTATTGCTCTTCGCTTTCTCTCTCTCTAGTATTCGTCTCTCTCTCCATCTCTCTCTCCCGTCTTTCTCTCCATCTCGTCTTCCTCACTCCCGTCTTGCTCCTCGTCTCTCCGTCCCAGACCTACGGTCTCATCCGTCTCTCTCTCTCTCCTCTCTCTCTCCTCTACGTCCTCAATCTCTCATCCTCCGCTCCCAGTCATCTCTCATGCCTCTCTCTCTCCTTCGCATCCCCTCTCCAAAGCTCGTCTCTCTCCGTCTCCTCTCCCCTCTCATCTCGTCTCTCCTCTCTCTCTCTCTCCTCCTCTCCTCTCTCCTCGTCTCTCTCTCTCCTCTCCGTCGATCTCAACCGTCCTCTCTCCTCTCCCTCTCTCCTCTCTCATCTCCTCTAACCGTGCTCTACCACCGCTCTCTCCTCTCTCTCGCTTCCTCTTAGTCTCCCCATCTACTCCTCTGGCTCTCGCCTCTCTCTCTCCTCTCTCTCCTCCTCGTCGCTCTCGCCCTCTCTCTCCTCGTCGGTCTCTCTCTCTCTCTCTCTACTCTCTCATCTCTCTCTCTCTCTCATCTCTCTCTCTCTCGCGCTCTCTCTCTCTCTCATCCGCAATCCCTTCTCTCTCGCTCTCTATGCTCTCTCAATCTCCCTCTCTCTCGCGTTCTCGTCTCTCTCTCTCCTCGTCTCATCTCCTCTCTCCTCCTCCTCTCCTCGAACTCGCTCCATCGTCTCCATTCTCATCATCCCACTCGTCCAAAACATCTCCTCTCTCTCATCTCGTCTCTCCATTCAGATACGTTTCTCTCATCGGACCCGTCATCGTGTCTCGTCACCTCGTAGATCTCTGTCCGTCTCTCTCGCTCGTTTACTCTCGACTCTCAGCTCTCCGAGGGGCTGTCGCCTCGCTCCGCTCTCTGCCGCTATCTCCTCTCCTCGTCACACTGCATCGTTTCTCTCGGGAGCTCAGCCACCGACTCTTCTCAATCTCTCTCTGGCTCGTCTCTTCTCCTATCCCGGCTCATCCGCACATTCGGTCTCCTCCTCTCAGGTCTCAAAAATTCTCTCTCCTGCTCACTCTCTCGTACCTCGCCCTCGTCCTGTCTCATCGCTTCGTCTCTCCGTCCTCCAGTCTCTCTCATTCATACTCGGCCTCCTCGAATCGCGCAACTCATCCGTCAACTCTCTCTCTCTCCCATCTCTCTCACTCTCTCTCGTCTCTGCGCGAGTCTCCACCTCTCCTTCTCCCGGTCCCCTCTCTCTCTCTCAATCTTAGCCTCTCTCCCTCGATCGGCCTCATGCCCAGGATCTCGCCTCGCGTCGCTGCTCCCTCTCATCTCTCATTGCTCGCTCAGTCACTCGTTCAACTCACCGGTCTTCGTTCTCTCGGTCATCCACCCGATTCGATCCCTTCCTCCTCTCTCTCCCTGCAACATCTCAGCTCTCCTCATACTCATCAGCCATCGCGTCTCTCTACCTCTCTTCTCTCTCTCTCTCCTTCTCCCCTCTCCGACTGCGTGCTTCTCCAGACTACTCTCTCCGTCCACATCGCCCCTCTCTCGTCTCCAGATGGTCTCCGCCCTCTCTCTCCTGGTCCCCTCTCGTCTCACTCTCTCAACCGCTCTCTCTCCTTCGTCATCTCTCCTCGCATCGTCTACAGTCTCCCGTCTACATCTCTCTCCATCTTCTCTCCTCAACTCTCTCTCTCTCCGGTCTGCTCTACTCTCGCGGCGTCTCCGGTCTCTCTCCGATTTCTCGACCATCTCACATCCGTTATACGTTCTCAATCGCTCATCACTCTCCACTCGATCTCGTCCCGAATCTCTCTCTCCGTCTCACCCGCATTCCTCTCTACTCGCTCAGCTTCTCTCTCCTCTGTGATCCTCGTATTTTCCGCCTCCTCTCTGCTCTCTTCATCTGCGCTTTCCCTCTACTCTCTCCCTCTCTCTCTCTCTGTTTCTTTCCCGTCTCGTCTCTCACGTCCTCCGTCGCGGATCCTGCGATCTCTCTCTCGCGCTCTCGCTCTCCACGGGTCTCCCTCTCCCTCACTCGTCTCTCTCCTCTCCGTCCCCCTCGTCCCGTCTCTCGTCTCAGCACTCGTTCTCTCCTCTTTCTCGTCCTCCCGGCTCTGCTCGTCATCCTCTCAGGCCTCTCGTCTCGTCTCGCCTCTCGTCCATCCCTCCGAAGCTCCACCTCACTCACATGCTCATCGCATGCTCTCTCTCCATCTTTGCCTCGGATCATCTCGACCTCGTCCTTCCTCCCCATCCATCGCCCTCTCTCCCTCTCATCGTCTCTCCTCTCCCTTCCCTCTCACTCCCTCTCTCATCTCTCTCCCTCTGATCTTTCCAACCCTGCGCTCACTCTCTCTCGTCACTCGGCATCCACCCCCCTGACTCTCTTCGCTCTCGTCTCGTTCTCTACTCCCCTCTCGTCTCTCTCTCTATCTCTCTTCCCTCCTCTCCTCTTCTCTCTGTACATCGCTCTCTCACCGGCCTCTCTCCCAATCTTCTCTCTCTCTCCCTCTGTTCTCTCTCACGTCCCTCGTCTCTATCTCTCCTCTCTCTCACACCTCTCTCTCTCTCTCACTCTCACACCTCTCATCTCATCACCCGTCATCTCTCCTCCTCTCTCTCTCTCTCTTCTCTTCTCTCTCTCACTCTCTTCTCTCTCTATCTCTCTCTCACTCTCTCACTCCCTCTCCTCTCTCTCTCTGTCTCTGTTTCTTTGTCTGTCCTTCTCTCTCTCACTCTCTCTTCCTCTCACTCTCTCTCCTCTCTCTCTCCTCTCTCTCTCTCTCTCTCTCTCTCTATCTCTATCTCTCTCTCTCTCTCCCTCTCCTCTCCCTCTCTCTCCCTCTCGCTGCTCGTTCTCTCTCTCCCTCCTCCTCTCTCTCCCTCTTTGTCTCTCTCTCTCTCCTCTCTCTCCATTCATTTATTTATTTATTTATTTTATTTTATGTTTAAACAAGAATTGTTGGGTTCAGTATAATTGACTGGTTCTTAGTAGGGAGTAACAAGGGATTCTTCTGTATTCGTAACGGTCGTTACACAGAGCGTAATGGTCGTTACAACTATAGGAAGGGATCAACAGCGAACTCGTCTACATTCGTAACGGTCGTTACACATCGTGTAACAATCGTTACAACGCCAGCAGGGAATACTAACGAACTGTTCTGTATACACGTAGCGGTCGTTGCGTTGTGCGGTAACGGTCGTTACAGCGACGTTCCATGAGTGTCGCACGCAGTATGTCACGGTCGTTATGAATACAGTGGAGTACGTTGCTATTTTTTGCCTGTCGATGTAACGACCGTCACACACGTTGTAACGACCGTAACGCGTTGTGCAACGACCGTTACGAATGTATCAAAGAGCTCGTTATTGTTGCCTGCCTGTCGATGTAGCGACCGTTACGCACTGTGTAACGACCGTTACGAAAATAGAACAATGCTAGGCTACGCGTGTCCCCCCTCCCCCCTTCCCTTCGTGTCTTTAAGACGTAGAATGGGTTGGTGTTTTTTGTGTGTGTATTCTTTAAAGTTGCTGAATACATAGTATTAACTATGCACCCCCATCCCACCATCCCATCCTTCCTCATCAGTCACAGAAAAATCGCATGCAAAAAAAACACCAAAAACAAAAAAATGGGGTGGCGCGCCTCTGGCTGCGACGCGCTCTCCTAGGTGGGAGCAACCCGAATTTCACAGAGACGCCTCTGCAACTGTAAAGTACCTAATACCTAATACCCTCTTCCCACGCCTTTCCCTCGCTGTTCTCTCACTCTCCGCGATCATAGATGTTTTCTGCTATGTTAAGTAAGCTTCTTTAAAAAATGTTTTTTTTATTAGTTAGGCCTATTATATTATAATAATAGTTGACTAGTTCCACTCCCCAATTATTATGTCCTCATGACACGGGCAAGATGGCCTAGTCATCAAGAATGTGTTCGTTGTACGTTGTTCTCTTTCTGTCTCTGTCTCTCTCTCTTTTTCAAAACAAGTTTAACTTTCTCCGGTGGAAACCTGTGGAACTCCTTGCCATCTTATTTAAAACAAACCCCCAGCATTGATTCATTTAAAACAGCGTATCACAAATTTCTGTTTCAAAGATTAAAAGATAAAATGCGAACGTAACCATAATAATAATAATAGTTTGCTTTTTGTTTTGTTTTAACAGGTTCTGATTAGTCACCTTATGATTATGTGTGTGCCTTAGTATACCCCCCCCCCCCTCACCTCCCGTCTCCCATTACCCTCATTTCCCCCCGATTTTTGTGTGCATGCGTTACTTAGAATTTGTTGTTTGAAGTTTTCTTTGAATCTTGTTATTTATTATTATTTCCACAGGGCTGGGTGGAAAAAAGCTGTCATTGCTTATCTCCTGGTTAAATAAAATTTCGTTTTCGTTTTCGTTTTTTTCTCTCATTATTTTTCTTTCATTGCATGTTTTTGTTATTGTTGTTTATTCGATATTTTCGTTTACCACAGGGCTGGGTATAAAAAAAAAGTATGCATACTTATCTCATTACCCTGTAAATAAATATTCGTTCGTTCGTTCGTTCTCTGTCTCTCACTCTGCGTTTCTATCTCTGTATCGCTGCTCTCGCTCTCTCTCCCCTCTCTTCGTTCGTTCTCTCTCTCTCTCTCTCTCTCTCTGCTCTCCTCTCTCCGCTCTCTCTCTGTATCGCTCTCTCTCTCTCTCTCTCTCTCTCTCTCTCTCTCTCTCTCTCTCTCTCTCTCTCTCTCTCTCTCATCTCTCTCTCTCTCTCTCTCATCCTCTCTCTCTCTCTCTCTCTCTCTCTCTCTCTCTCTCTCTCTCTCTCTCTCTCTCTCTCTGCTCCTACGCTCTCTCTCTCTCTCGTCATATTTAGGCAGTGCTCGTGAAAGGTTTCTATTTGTGATTATGCATGCTGTTATATGATTTTGGTTTATTCCTTTTCTTCTTCTCTCCCCCCCCCCCCCCCCCCCGTCCCTTCTCCCCTGTTCCTTTATGACAGGGGCAGAAAGGTCTAGTCATTAAAATGATTCGTTCGTTCGTTCGTTCGTTCTCTCTCTTTCCATCTGCCTCCCTGCTCCCCCTCTCTCTGTGTGTGTCTCTGTGTCTCTCTGTCTCTCTGTGCCCCCCCCCCCCTCTCTCTCTCTTCTCTCTCTCTCTCCTCTCTCTCTCTCTCTCTCTCTATATATATATCTCTCTCTCTCACTCTCTCTCTCTGAGAGAGCACCATTATACTATTTTGTCTGGAAGAACTGGTCCCTAATTCTCTCTATGTGTGTCCCTGTCTCTGTCTCTCACTGTCTCTCTCTGTCCCTGTCTGTCTGTCTCTGCCCCCCCCCCTCTCTCTCTCTCTCTCTCTCTCTCTCTGTCTCTCTCTCTCTCTCTCTCTCTCTCTCTCTCTCTCTCCCTCCCCCTCTCATTCTTCTCTCTAAGATATACAGAGCAGTTTTGCTATGTTACTCTCTCTCCAGTGGTGGCTCAGTCGCTCAGTATCATGGTGTCTTTATCATGGTGTCTTACGGTGTTTCATTCTACTGTAGAAAAATAGTATACTATCGATTTCCCCCCCCAGTCTGCTCTTCACTGTATCTTGAGAAGAATGACTATGCATACATGTCCATATAATTTTGCTGTAATTAGCAACTCCTCTCTCTCTAACTCCCTATATCTCTGCCTGGTTTCCTTTTTCTTGTCTGACTGTCTGCGTGTTTGTTTGTTTGTCTCCATGCATACACGCGCGCGCGCAGACACAGAGAGACACACATGCACATGCACGCATCTGCGCGCACGCACACACACGTACACAGACGCTCGCATAACATACATACCACGCACACACACTTGCACACACGCCTGCATACACACCTACACACGCACACACACACGCGCACACATACACGCGCACGCACGCACGCACACGCACGCACGTACACACACACACACACACACACACACACACACACACACACACACACACACACACACACACACACACACACACACACACACGCACACACGCACGCACGTGTGCGTTCCCTTCAGTTTCGCCTATGGTGCTGTTTTGTAAAATTGCATAGACTCGATATTTATTTATTTTTAACCATAAATTTGCGATTTTTTGAGACCAGTAGTACACCATAGGTTTGTGACGAGCAGGGAAAGCCCATAATTTGCATAGACTCGATTGTTTTTAACGATAAATTTGCGATTTTGTTTTTAGACAAGTAGTACACCATACCGTTATGACGAGCAGGGAAAGCCCATAATTTGCATAGACTCGATTTAAAAAGCAAACAAACTAAGCGTTTGCGATTTTTTGAGACCAGTAGTACACTATAGTTTTGTGATGAGCAGGGAAAGTCCATAATTGTATAGATTGGAATTTTTTCTTAGCCATAAATTTTCGATTTTTTGAGACCAGTAGTACACCATAGATTTGTGACGAGCAGGGGGAAGGTCCATACTTGTATAGACTCGATTTTATTCAACAATACATTTGCGAGTTTTTGAGACCATTAGTACACCATAGCTTTGTGGCGAGCAGGGAAAGTCCATAATTTGTATTCTTCTTCTTCTTCTTTGTTCCCGGCCATTATATATAATCTGATATTATCAGATGCTCAGTCCTGTTATATCACTTATATATAGTACATATCTATATTGTTAAAAACTCGGGACTTTACTGGTGTTGCACTGCCTCCGGGCATTGCAGCCAGTATTGTTCCCATCATCTTTGTATTTACAAATGTCCCATATGTGTCTATGACCGAGAGGACGTAAAACACCATTTTTCATTCAGATGCTCAGTCCGGTTCGGTTGATGAAGGCCGCGGTCAACAGCAGCAACTCAGCAGGACCCCACAGCTTGTCACGGAGCGCCACAGCCCTGGGCCAGATTCCACATCTCAGGGTGTCGAAGGTAGGGCAGTCCTGCAGAATGTGGTCTGGTGTCTGTAACCCCGTGCCACACGGACATTCATCCGTGTGGGAGATCTTCAGACGGTACAGATGGGAGATGAGCCGACAGTGCCCAGTTCTTAGACCGAAGATGGCGACCTGCTGGGCACGGTCCAGCTGGTGGATGCTGTCCTCTCCAGAGTCAAGCTGCAGACGCTCCCTCCATTTTGTTCTGAAGTGACCACGAACAATTGCTTTTGCTTCTCCGTATGACACGGGGTGTGTAAACTGTTTCAGTTTGCTGCCCATTTTGGAGAGTCTGTCTGCCTGTTCATTGCCACCCAGACCATAGTAGGAGGGGAGATCCACTGCAGGGTCAGAGCTGATTTGCTGAGCCATAATTTGTATAAACTCGATTTTGTTTCAACCACAGATTTGCGATTTGTTTAGACCAGTAGTAACCATAGCTTTGTGACGAGCAGGGAAAGTCCATAAATGTGACCCAGCACCACGAAAGGGACATTAAGTGTCAAAATGACAATTCTGAGACAATGGTATATTTATACACGTCCCACAATTCTCTTTCAATTATATAAAAACCATTCCTGTATCTCTTTCCATTTTAGAGTTATGAGCGTTTAAAGTTGGTAGGGTGACTGTCGGCCATTTGGATAAATCATGGTCTAAAGTTTAGACTAGCTGAAGAAAATGCATGAACCTACTCATTTTAAAGCACTTTTTGGAGTATTTAGATACCATAATAAAGATTATCATTTACAAATATGAAAGATGAGATGTTAGACAGCACGAAAATACACATAAATCAAAATTGATCAAAATTTAGAATGTTGACTTTGCAAGCCTGTCGTGAGAAACTAGCCCAGCGAACGAATGTCTCTTTCGTGGTGCTGGGTCACAATTGTATAGACTCGATATTTTTCCAACAATAAATTTGCGATTTTTTGAGACCAGTAGCACACCGTAGCTTTGTACTGAGCAGGGAAAGTCCATAATTTGAATAGACTCGATTTTTTTTAAATATCCAACTATAGATTTGCGATGTTTTGAGACCAGTAGCATACCATAGGTTTGTGACGAGTAGGAAAAGTCCATAATTATTTGTATTGACTCGATTTT
>JAGGCT020004240.1:196523-199023 GCA_017654935.2 Phymorhynchus buccinoides
GGGATTCGTCTGTGACATATTTAAAATAAGGTATATCCTTACTTCGCAAAACTAAGACAATGGGTTTTTTGGATAATAGACCCCAATTTGATGCCTCTTAGTGACATTGGTGTTAACCCTTTCACCGCCAGCCTTATTTCAGCCTAAAATTTCCATCAAATTTACCTGGGTAGAGAACAAAATCCATCTGCAGTATTGGGGATTCTTCTGTGACATATATAACATAAGGTCTATTCTTACTTCCCAAAACTAAGACAACAGGGTCTTTGGATAATAGACCCAAATGTGATGCATTTTTAGTGACATAGGTGTTAAATCACTGTGGTGCATAAATGCGACATTGGCGGTGAAAGGGTTAAATCACTGTGGTGCTAAAATGCGACTTTGGCGGTGAAAGGGTTCAAACGGAATCCTATGATGCTTTTTCTAAAAGACTATCATTCTCATGCAGGGATAAAGGAATATCTATCTTTGTTCAACTGTTTTCAGGGGTTGCACCATGTTTGGCTAACCGGTCAACCCTGTTTCATTTCCAGATAATCCGCAGTGTGATGGAACCCTACATAAATCAATAGAAGAACCACGTAAAGACCAAAAAAAAAAGAATTAAGTGGTAAATTTCTGATAATGAGTTCACCTCTCACTCTTGTAATCGAAAATTTTAACCCTTTCACCGCCAGCCATCTTTGAAACAAAAATTTCCATAACATTTATCTGGTTACAGAAAAGATTTCAGCTGCAACATTGTGGGATTTCTCTGTGACACATTTACAATAAGGTAAATCCTTACTGCCCAAATTTAGGAACACAAAATTACTGAATAATAGGCCCCGATTCAAGAGTTTTAATGACACGTGTGCTAAATCATTGTGCTGCAAAAATGCGACATTGGCGGTGAAAGGGTTAAAGCTTGTAAGACTGATTTTGAATCGACACAAAATAGTATTTGAAATACAGAAAATGGAAAACCCAGAAGAAAGTTTAATGCCATAGTAACAGCAACAAGTTCGGCAGTAAATATGGAAACATTTGTGCCAAGGTGGTAAGCTTTCTCTACTTTTAACCCTTTCACCGCCAAAGTCGCATTTTAGCACCACAGTGATTTAACACCCATGTCATTAAAAGGCATCAAATTGGGGTCTATTATCCAAAGACCCTATTGTCTTAGTTTTGGGAAGTAAGGATAGACCTTATTTAACCCTTTCACCGCCAAAGTCGCATTTTAGCACCACAGTGATTTAACACCTATGTCACTAAAAGGCATCAAATTGGGGTCTATTATCCAAAGACCCTATTGTCTTAGTTTTGGGAAGAAAGGATAGACCTTATTTTATATATTTCACAGAAGAATCCCCAATACTGCAGATGGATTTTGTTCTCTACCCTGGTAAATGTAATGGAAATTTTGGGCTGAAATATGGCTGGCGGTGAAAGGGTTAAGATATGTCACAGAAGAATCCCCAATACTGCAGATGGATGTTATTCTCTACCCAGGTAAACTTGTTGGCTGAAATATGGCCGGCGGTGAAAGGGTTAAGGATGGAATTATCAATGCAGCACCTGATAAATGATTGTCGAGTACAGAGCCGTCTGTGTACATTTTAAGGTGATTTACATACGTTGCATTTATATGTGACTTAAAGGGCTTCGCACACTAGCGTCAAGATCTCGAGATCGCGGCGAATTTTTGCTGCAAGGCGCAGTTTGATGCGCCGCTTGCGTGTGAGAGATTCGCGGCGCGGCAGGATTTTTGATGCGTAGATGCGCGATTTTTGGTTGAGAATAGAACCGGCTCTAATTTTGATGCTCAAGATCGCAGAGATCGTGAAACTAGCCAATCACAACGGACGGAAGGACCATAACTCTGATTGAAGAAAAAAAAATGGCAGACTTGCTCGAACCCGAAATAAAGCAGCACAAACAATGACACACATTTCATCTTCTGAAGAAGAGGAATCATCGTGGTTAGCCATACTGTTGTTTCTAGGAGGAGGTTTGACGCTAGAGTAATCTTTCCTTGCGTTCCAAATAAGGAAGTTCGCGCGACAAGAGGCGAAGCGACAAGAGTCGTGTGTGAGAACACCACTGCCTCGCTACAATGTGTGCTGTGATGCAGGCGTCAACGCGTCAAGGCGTTGCTCTGAGAAACAATTGACGCCTGATGCTAGTGTGCGAAGGCCTTAACATATGTTGGTAGCAAGGGTCCATCGCATTTTCTTAAACTTGTATATTCTATATTACAGTTAGCCCGATCGAGTTCCCATTTAGGGACAGCGCTAACACACACCTGAGGGGGAATGTTTTGCTCTGGAAGACTGACTTTCAAACCAATGGCCATTAATTTGCAATGCCTATTCGTGTTGCGGATTGGTTGGTGGTTATTTGGGGACCTTCCCCAAACGCTTGCGCTGACCCCGAAATCTTTTATTGTTGTTTTGTTTTGTTTTGGGGGTGGGGGGGGGGGGGGGGGGGGGGGGGGGGGAGGGGGGGCATGAAAGAG
>JAGGCT020004240.1:216523-219023 GCA_017654935.2 Phymorhynchus buccinoides
TGGGGACACACAGAGACGAAATTGGGGACACATAGAGACGAAATTGGGGACACATAGAGACGAAATTGGGGACACATAGAGACGAAATTGGGGACACATAGAGACGAAATTGGGGACACATAGAGACAAAATTTGGGGACACATAGAGACAAAATTGGGGACACATAGAGACGAAATTGGGGACACACAGAGACGAAATTGGGGACACATAGAGACGAAATTGGGGACACACAGAGACGAAATTGGGGACACATAGAGACGAAATTGGGGACACATAGAGACGAAAATGGGGACACATAGAGACGGGGACACACAGAGACGAAATTGGGGACACACAGAGACGAAATTGGGGACACATAGAGACGAAATTGGGGACACACAGAGACGAAATTGGGGACACACAGAGACGAAATTGGGGACACATAGAGACGAAATTGGGGACACATAGAGACGAAATTGGGGACACACAGAGACGAAATTGGGGACACATAGAGACAAAATTGGGGACACATAGAGACAAAATTGGGGACACATAGAGACGAAATTGGGGACACATAGAGACGAAATTGGGGACACATAGAGACGAAATTGGGGACACATAGAGACGAAATTGGGGACACATAGAGACGAAATTGGGGACACATAGAGACGAAATTGGGGACACATAGAGACGAAATTGGGGACACATAGAGACGAAATTGGGGACACACAGAGACGAAATTGGGGGACACATAGAGACGGGACACATAGAGACGAAATTGTGGACACATAGAGACGAAATTGGGGACACATAGAGACGGGGACACATAGAGACGAAATTGGGGACACACAGAGACGAAATTGGGGACACATAGAGACGAAATTGGGGACACACAGAGACGAAATTGGGGACACATAGAGACGAAATTGGGGACACATAGAGACGAAATTGGGGACACATAGAGACGAAATTGGGGACACATGGAGACGAAATTGGGGACACATAGAGACGAAATTGTGGACACATAGAGACGAAATTGGGGACACATAGAGACGGGGACACATAGAGACGAAATTGTGGACACATAGAGACGAAATTGGGGACACACAGAGACGAAATTGGGGACACATAGAGACGAAATTGGGGACACATAGAGACGAAATTGGGGACACATAGAGACGAAATTGGGGACACATAGAGACGGGGACACATAGAGACGAAATTGGGACACATACAGACGAAATTGGGGACACATAGAGACGGGGACACATAGAGACGAAATTGGGGACACATAGAGACGAAATTGGGGACACATAGAGACGAAATTGGGGACACATAGAGACGAGATTGGGGACACATAGAGACGGGGACACATAGAGACGAAATTGTGGACACATAGAGACGAAATTGTGGACACAGGGGTAGGAGGTAGGGAGGGAGAGAGAGAGACTCAAAGACTCAAAAGACTCAAAACTTTTAATTGCAAAGGCCACCGACCTATCTGCAAGGAGGTCAAAGAACAAAATATAGAATCACACACACACACACACACGCGCGCGCGCGCACACACACACACACACGCACGCACACACACATATGCGCGCGCACACACATGTTGCATTTGCCAAGAAAACATGTGCATCAAAAGGATACAGGGAAAATGATACATACATAGGCATGCGTTTTACATTTAACCGGCGATTGAGCTATTTGATATACACAACAGTTCTCTTTTCTTCATGGCAAAGAATATAAACATTGCAACTGAACGGGTTACTTCCCTTTGATCATTTTGAAGAAAAAGCAAAAGTGATGGTCTGTGATCAATTTGGAAAAAAAGTTAGAATATACTTTTCTCTCAGATCTTGATATGATTGACAATCAAGAAGGAAATGCAGTTCATTTTCAGTTACATTACAAAATGGACACATTTTTGAACCCTGTTTATATCTTTGATGTACTTTAAGATAGCTAATTGCAAGTCGAAATCTTACAAATGTATTACGAAATCTAGGAATGGTAATGTCAATCAAATATCTTTCTGGTTCCAACAATGATTTAAATGATCGATAAGTTGAATATCTATCACTGTTACACAATCTGCTGTACCAATTCTGCTTGTAGCAATCAACCATGCGCTGTCTTAATTCATACAAAAACAATTTTTCATTTCCTACCCCTCCCTCTACCCAAACAAAAGAGAAACCAAACATGTCTAGACAATGCTTAACAGAACTAACCCAGTTTCTTTCTATTAATAAATTATCACTATGTATTGTCAGTTTTGCCTTCAACATTTCATAAGCTTGTTTTGGTAGTCTTGTTATAGCCATGTTTTGCAGTTTTAGCCAATACCTTACTGCTCTTAGGCTACTTTCGATAGACAAGGGATATCTTCCCAATTCTCCATAGATCATTGTGTTTGGGGTATTTGGAGACACATTTAATAACCGTTTACAAGCAAATAAGTGAGATAATTCGATAACATGAAAAGGAAATAAACCCCATATTTCTGCAGCA
>JAGGCT020004240.1:229023-261523 GCA_017654935.2 Phymorhynchus buccinoides
TGTGAGACTTGTAATACAAGTTGTATCGTGGCCAGTGTTTTGTTATTTTGTGACTACTGCCTAGTACTGGAAATGGTAGAAATAGAAAACGTTTGTTTGGGTGAAAACTAATAAAATCATCAAACTTCAACACTTCCTGTTCCAAGATTAAAGATGGCCGACAACGTGGTAAGTCCAATATCATTATCTGTTTCTGTTTCTGCATAATAGCCGAAAGGGCCACTTTTGTGGCAATTTATCGAGGAAAAACTAGGGGAGAGCACCTATCAATCATAATTCATATCATACTCATAGCCTATCATGTCATATACAGCAATTTAGGCTTACAGTACAACCTTTAGTCTGATTCGTAAGATCTCATTTTCGTCTTGTATAAATTTATAATTATAGGGTACGTAACGCTACTGTTTTGAGTTAACTAAGTTTTGAGTTTACTTTGTATTCTAATTGGTTCTTCTTCGCATTGACATCCTCCGTCAGCTTGTTCTTCTTTCTTTGAACAACTACCATCCTTTTTATGGTTCTGTAGTACTAGTAGTAGTAGTACTAGTACAAGTTTACTAAGTAAAGGGGGACTTCTATCACTAGTATCAGGCAGAAAGACTGCAGGCAAAAATGTAGCTGCCCGGATGGTCCGCCTCGATGTAAGGGGAGGAGGGGGGCGGGGCAGGAGAAGTGATGCAAAGAGGTGGGTCAGGGGTTGGAAAGGGTAGGGGAGGTTGTGGAGAGAGGGAGGAATTGGGGGAATGGGTGGGAATGGGTCCTTGGACCGTGCCTGTTCCTGGCATACATCAATGACCTGCCAGACAAAGTGACATCACCAACCCGTCTCTTTGCTGACGACACTGCAGTGTATAGAGTGGTAGCGGCGTTTCAGGACCATGATGATGATCAGCTACAGCATGACCTCCATCAGCTTGCTGAGTGGGAGAAGAGCTGGGACATGGCATTTCATCCTGACAAATGCACCACCTTACCTGTTACCAGAAGAAGACAGACGCAGGAAAGCAGGTACACGCTCCATGGCCACTTGCTCGAAACGGTGGACTCCGCAAAATACCTGGGAGTTACCATCTGTAGAGATCTGAGCTGGAAAAAACATATCCAGCACGTCTGCTCAAAGGCCTACAAGACTTGGGTTTTTTAGAAGAAGCCTCAAGATCAGTTCCCAGACCATCAGAGAAAGAGCCTACAAGGCATTTGTGCGTCCCATACTGGAATACGCCTCCACAGTGTGGGACCCTCACCAACAGCAAGACAACGACAAAATCGAAACGGTCCAGAGGAGAGCTGAAAGATTTGCCCTGCGCCGCTTCAGGAATACGTCAAGTGTGACCTCCATGATAGAGCAGCTGAAGTGGCCCACCCTGCAAGAACGAAGGGAAACAGCAAGACTAGCCATGCTCTACAAGATACAAAACAATCTGGTCACTATGAAGACTGTAACTTAGTGTAAGAGAGAAACTGGTCCCAGCACCACAGCACCAACGTCGAGCACACCCCAAGCAGCTGGCCCAGACCTACTGCCGTACCCAATACAGGCAAGCAAGTTTCCTGCCACGTACCATCAAGGCATGGAACAACCTCCCAGAACAGGCTGTTGAGGCGAGGACCTTGGGCACTTTTGTGTCCTGGGTCTCCAAATCACAGTAACTACACTCCCTTCTCTCTTTTTCTTTATTTTCTTTAGTTCATTTTAGTTCATTTTCCTTTATTTTATTCTTCCCAATGACGCGGCATCACGTTGGGGCCCGATTAGCGGGACCTGGCTGGCTGGGTCATTCTCTCGCTTGGCGCGGCATCATGTTAGGGACTGATTAGCGGGACCTGGCTGACTGGGCCAAGCTTTCTATATTTCTTATTTTTCTCCTGTCCACTTCCTTCTTCTTGATAGTTTGTTGTCTTGCGCATTCCCGTAGATCCTCCCAAATACAGCGACATGATAGTCAGCAGTGACTGCGGTTGCTATAGGGAAAAGAAGAAGAAGAAAGAACTGGGGAGGGGGGGGGGGGGAGGGGCGTTGCTTATTTAATCCTTCCACTGAGGCTGATACAGACAAGACAGGGATTTCCGGTATGATCATCTAAAAATACATACTGTGGGAAAGGAACAGCTGCCCAGATGATCAGCTCAAGGGGTGCGGCAGTAGGTAGGGTAGAGGGTGTAGAGAGGGGCGAGGGGGGGGTGGGGGGCTGGAGCTCAGGGAATGGGAGCTCAGGGGCATGGGGGGGGGGGGGGGGGGGGGGGGGGGGGGGGGGGGGGGGGTGGGGGGGGGGGGGGGGGGGGGGGGGGGGGGGGGGGGGGGAGGGGGGGGTCAAGATCTGGGTTTTGAAGACCAAGGCTGTTCCATTCACACACAGCTCTTGGAAAGAAAGAGAACGAGAAAGGGGGAGGTGTGTGTGTGTTTTGGGCGGGGGGGGGGGTGTGACATTGAGAGGGATTGGAAGAGAGAGAGAGTTCTTAGATAAAGATAATTAACTTTGTATTTTTACGATAAATGTAACTAAGCTTTTAATGGCTGAGGAGTGAGAATAAGTAAAGCAGACATGCCAATTCTTTTTACTTACAGCTAAGTTGCATGAGTTGTATTAATTTTCTGCTCTTAGACTTAGAGAGATCGAGTTTGCTCATTCTCGTAGAGGGTATTGAAAATATCAGATAGTATTTTCACATTTTCCAATAATTTGCTGTGTTGAATATCAGAAGGCAAGCCATTCCTCTGATCACCTTTTCAAACTACTTTTGAAATTCAAGTTGTAACTTATATTTTTCAATTCCTTTTTTGTATTAATAATTTTAATTTGATTTCTCAAATTGTGCAGATCTCCCAAATGTGGAAAAATGAGAATGCGGAATTGGTAACAAAGGCTCACTTCAGCAAAGTGGCCAAACAAAAGGAGGAGGAGCTGGATGCAGACGCCATCAAAGAGCATCTGTCAAAAGTGGTGCGTTATTTGCACTTGTCATTTGATGAAAGGTTGCCTACCTAACATTGTCCCTGAATTAACAACAGAATAGTCAGAGGATCTGCTAATTTCAGAGGATTAAGAATTTCTGACAGAGGATTGGCTTCTCTTGTCAGGTTTTTTTCATTTTTAGTCAGTGTTTTCTTTTCTGCCAAATAGCATTTTAAAGTGATTTCTCACTATATTAAGCCTTTTTGGTGATGTTGGGAACTCATTTCAGTGTTGTCCCTCTTCAGTCTAGGGCCTTGACGGCCCTTTTTTTTTGCTGTTTTCAGAGGATTGGACTTTAGACTATTCTGATGCCTGCTGTTGGCTTTTTGTTATACACCTAATAAGTACAAGTCTTTTATAATAATCTCTGCCAGACTAAAATCAAATGTGTGGGTTTTTTTTTAATATAATTACAGTGTTTCTGTGTTGTTGTTTCTTCTTACTAGCCATGTGTTTTGTAAAGTGTCACATTTCCCCCCAAATTTTATCATTCATTTTCAGAAGACAGAAATATTTGTACAATATATGAACAAAAACAAATTATAGTTGCAGAATAACCTCACCACTAAGTGTCATAAACATTCATGCTTCTGTTTGTGCAAGTCTAAGATTCACAGATATTAAAATGCAGTTTTTTTAGTACATTTAATAATACATTGTGTGCTCTCTCATTTTGGTGGCGGCCCATTAAAAAAAAGTGGTGGCGTCAAGGAATCTACATAACAAATGTTGCAGGATAATTTATGTGGGCAGCCTTATCTCAAACAGATAGAGTATGCAGATTTATATAATTTCCACTTGTAGAAATGTAATCGCTTTAATTCTAATTGGAAAAATCAGACTTACAAAATGATAAAAGCAACACTGACCAACTTTGAATGCTCATGGATTGAGGGTTCAGTCTAAGATGCATGTAATGTTGTTGTGGTGTAGAGTGGCACAGTGGTAACGCGTTCGCTTCGTGTCAACTAAACCCGAGTTCGAATCTGGGTACAGGGGATTTTCCCTCTCATTCTGCACTAGGCCTTAACGGTCTGAACGTGGAGTCTTTCAGATGAGACGATAAACCGAGGTCCTGTGTGCCCATGCACTTAGCATACGTTTAAACCCAGTGGCAACGAAAAAGTTGTCATTTGGTCAAAATTTACACACACACACACACACACACACACACACACCCCCCCCCCCCCCCCCCATCAGTGACAAAAATCGCATGCAAAAAAAAAGAAGAAATACAGGGTGGCGCGCCTCTGGCTGCGACTCGCTCCCCTAGGTGGGAGCAACTTGAATTTCGCAGAGACGCCTCTGACTATAAATTACCTAATAATACCTAATAATATTCTTTTTTACTAATGTTAAAAAACAAGGTTTTAAAAAAAAAGTTATGTAGCACTAGCAGTATATTTATTCATATCAAACAAATTATATTTTTCAAATGTATATCTAATCATTTTTTAAAGTGTGATTAACTAATGAACATTCGAAATCATGTTCTTGTAAGTTTAACACAGAACATGTGTGTCATCTTTTATTTTAATTTTCACCCAATTTTGTGAAAATGTTTTTTTCTAAGTCATCAACAAAAATGAAATCTGTGCTCACTAATTGATTGAGAAGATTCACATATGTTAACTGATATGATACCCAGGTTAAAGACAAACAGTGCTGTAAACACACAAACATTTTCTTTTTTAATCAGAATGGGAAAAATATTGTATTTTGTATCAGATGGATGACCTGATGAGGAAGACTGGTGGCCGGTGGAAGATGGCTGCAGTTGTGGTGGATCCTGATAGCCATGTGAGTATAGATCTCCCTTATTACTTAATTTTAGGGTTGTCATAATGCCCATGGTAAAAATTGATGTTGTCAAATGTTAGGATACCACATTTTCTGGAGGCACTTCCTTTTATTTTATTTGTTGAAGCTGTAGATGTGGATGACTTATTTGAATGCAGTTTCCAAATAACATCATGCCCATTCAAGTCTGCATAAATTGGTATTAACCATTGCAAAATCTGTTCAATGTGCATGTCATGCCTAACTCACAGAATTGCCCAGTCTGTAGACTTAATGCTTAGTTTGTGAAATAGGTACTGGGACTGCCTGACTTAGTGACTAATAAACTGTTTTTTTAATTTTGCCTAATCTACAGACCAGGCAGCCTAACTTATAAAATAGGCAGCCTAGTCTGTGAGTTAGACAGAGTTCCTTATTTTTATCTCCAAAATGACTCCTCTTCAATTTAACACTTAGACTTGATTAGCAATGTTATGGAGAGAAGTTATTGACTTTATAAAGTCATTTGTCTGTTACTGTGGAAAAACGTTATAACCCAATAGTAAAGCTACCATCCAAACTTGAATAAATGCAAGGGTCACATGCACTGGGAAGCATTGAAACTGAAAGTAGGCCTAATGCTTCATGACTCTCTCTCTCTCTCTCTCTCTCTCTCTCTCTCTCTCTCTCTCTCTCTCTCTCTCTCTCTCTCTCTCTCTCTCTCTTTTCTGATCTACCCCCCCATCCCTCTCCTTTCTGTTTCTCTCTGTCTTTCTGTGTGTGTGATTCTCATAGTCACATTTTCTCAGTCCATCACTGTCTCAGTCTAGTGTATATCTGATAGTCACAATAATATATATTTCATTATAACATTTACAATGCATTCATACTGTATAGTCTAAACCCCCCCCCCCCCCCCCCCCCCCCCCCCTCCAGAGAAAGAGCCAGGGGGAGGGGATCTACACACACACACACACATATATATATATACTAGCGCAACGCCCCGTACCGGTAACGCCTAGTACCGGTAATGCCTTGAACAGGTAACGCCAAGTACCAGTACCGCTGAGTAGTGGTTTCGCCGGGTCTGCAAAATATTATATTTTTACTTTTGTGGCTGAAAATACAATTTTTTGACCCCTACCACTTTCAAGGCCTACCGATCTCCATGACCTTGACCTTGACCTTGATCGGTATGCAATCATCAGAACAACCATAAGCCAAAGTACCTACATCATACATGCCAAGTTTGAAGTCCCTAAGACCAACGGTGTGGACGTTATAGCCCCTTAAAGATTTTCGGTTTTCAAGGTCATACGCCAAGGTGAAGGTCATGACGGTGATAATTTATGCGAGGATGCCTTCTCTCATGGTGACACGCCACCACACAAAACTGGAAACGATTCGGTAAAGCAATTCGGGAGATATGCGTGGGACAGCAAAACCCAATCATTAGACCCCTACCACTTTCAAGGCATACCGATCTCCTTGACCTTGACCTTCATTGGTATGCCATCATCAGAACGGCCATAAGCGAAAGTACATCCATGCCAAGTTTCAAGACTCTAGGACCTGCGGTGTGGAAGTTATGGCCCCTTAACGATTTTCGGTTTTCAAGGTCATACACCAACGTCAAGGTCAGCACAGATGCCCTCCTCTCATGGGGACACACCACCACACAAAATTTGAAGCGATTCGGTCAAGCGGTTCGGGAGATCCTTGGGACAGACATAAAAGAAAAAACAAACAAACAAAAAAAAAGGAAACAAACCCGAACAGCTCGGATTTACTAACCGCAAGTGCGTGTGGAGCTGCGTGTGGTCCCCCCCCCCCCCTCCCCACGACCCCTTGGCGGAGGTTTCCGAAAAGTAAGGACGGCATGACCTTCCGAGGGTGCCAAGGATGCTTGATACCAAATTTGGTGTCGATCTGTTGAGAACTGTGGCCCCCTCCAGCCCACCCCCTTCAACACCCCCCCCCCCCCCCCCATGACCATCCCCCCCTCCAGACCCCCCCTCCCCCAAGCCCGCCCCCCCCCCTCATCCCTTCCCCCCCCTCCCCCTCCCCCCCCCCCCCCCCCCCCACGCTCACAGCTCACACGCACTTGCCGTTAGTAAATCCGAGCTGCGTGTGGTCCCCCCCCCTCCCCACGACCCCTTGGCGGAGGTTTCCAAAAAGTAAGGACACAAACACACACACTCACACACAGCAATAATATGGAACTTCATCTTTAGTTTCATTATTGATTAATTGTGTTTTGACCCTTTTAATGATATGTTATATATTTAATTATTATGGTCATGTTTTATGATTATAAGGAGTGTATTCACACTGCGCCGCATTACTACTGATAAACCCTCAAAATTACTGAAAATTGAACATTTTAGACCAAAAAATACTAATACATGTATATTTTTGGGGGTAGGCAGCTCTGCATGCAGTAGTATACTGCAGCAGTCCTAATGTGATGTTTGTAAGGCAAGAATCTGATAAAACACTACTGTCTATCAGTACATGACATTATGAAGTTGGTGAAATCCTTCTTTCTTCACTATTTCCTTATACATGGGTGCTCCTGCCTTCCGGATGTCCGGAAATGCCGGCTTTTTTTATTGCCTGGAGCCGGCATGTTTATGATAATTTGAGAAGCAAGGAATTTTTAATAAGCGTTTTATTGGATGTTGAATTTGCGGAGTGCAACCACTCGAACAACCGGAAGCTACCCGTATCAAAGTAAACATGGAAAGGAGAACAATGCTTCATCTGACGGTCTTAGAAACTGATTCTTTGTGGGTTATTGAGGTTGAGAGGGCGTCAGAAACAAGTAACAGTGATTAAATGAAAAGGGTAGTGATGTTTCAGTGGAGCGACACTGCTACTACCACCTCTACTACTACTATGCTAACAGTGCTGAAAGTGGGACTAGTAAGACTTAAAAGTAGGAGTGGTACCAGCACCATGGCATTGTAGTGAACTATTCCTGTTGAACACTTGTAACTAGTACACGTTACTAGTCACTCGGATAAGTACTAAATGTGAAAACCATCAAACATCAGGTAAGAGTAATGATAAAAACCCAAGGCAGCACACCAAATTGAGCTACCCCCCCCCCCCCCCACACACACACACACAGTGACAACACTGACACACACACACTCTCTCTCTCTCTCTCTCTCTCTCTCTCTCTCTCTCTCTCTGTCTCTCTCTCTGTCTCTCTCTCTCTCTCTGTCTGTCTCTGTCTGCTTGCAGAAGACACATATCAAAAGATTCAAATATGTTCACAATATCCCTATCGCTTGTATAAGTCAGTCACACACACACACACACACACACACACACACACACACACACACACACACACACACGCACACACATACACACACACACACACACACGCACACACACACACACACACACACACACACACACACACACATACATACATACTATTACTATACCAACAATGCATTCTCAGTGATACACTCAAGATCACTACAGTCTACACCAAAAATGCTTTGTCTTCTTTCTGTAGTTTATTATTCTGGACAATGACCCAGACAGACAGGGTCAAAAGTTCAATTTCACATTATGAGCTGTCTAACGTAGCACTAGCAGGTTCCCATTTTGACCTTGATAACTGGTGTAATAAGGGGGGGGGGGGGGGGGGGGGGGGGGGGGGGGGGGGGTAAGAAGAGCAGGAAAGGCAAGTGCTACATTGTTAAACAAAATTAATGTGATACTGCATTTAAGGAAACAAGACAGTTACTTGTTGTTTTGGGTGGGTTTTTTGTGTGTGACTTACCATAGTACTAGTATATGACTTGCCGTAGTATTAGTATATAATGACTTGCCGTAGTACTAGTATGACTTACTATAGTACTAGTATGACTTACCATAGATTTTTTTATGCAGTCACATTTTTTTACAATTTGTCTGTCATACAAGGGAGTGTGAAGGTGCCCAGATTGACAACTGTCCTAGTGGGACTGGACCTCAACCCCCTGAACACGTTCTCCATCACTGGCCTGCCCATGATGCTCTACGACGCCAGACCTGGCCAGGGGGAGTGGAGCTACTGGTGCAGCTCTGGGACAGTCATGACCTGGCCAGGGGGAGTGGAGCTACTGGTGCAGCTCTGGGACAGTCACCATGACCTGGCCAGGGGGAGTGGAGCTACTGGTGCAGCTCTGGGACAGTCGCCATGACCTGGCCAGGGGGAGTGGAGCTACTGGTTCAGCTCTGGGACAGTCGCCATGACCTGGCCAGGGGGAGTGGAGCTACTGGTGCAGCTCTGGGACAGTCGCCATGACCTGGCCAGGGGGAGTGGAGCTACTGGTGCAGCTCTGGGACAGTCGCCATGACCTGGAGAAGACTACAAACTTCATTGAGCTGACTGGTCTGAAGGTCTGATGAAGAAAATGAAGATTGTCAGCACGGCGGGTTGATATGTTGCTTGTTGCCTGCCTCAAGGAGGTTATCAAGTCAAGTGTGTGTGTGTGTAGGAGAGTGTCAGTGATGGTGGAGGTGAGAAGATGGATGGGTTGTGGGTGAGTTGGTGGATAGAGGTGTGCATGTATGGGACAGGAGGGGTGGGTCATTGTTCAGAAATTGATGTCATAGCTCTTGTGATTTATAGCATAGGGCTATTTTATTTTCCTCATACACTAGGCTTCTGGGTCATGCATTGCCCCCAATATGTGGATTTTGGATTTCAATGTTCCATAAAGTCTCACTGTGGCTGTTTGGAGTGCAACCCTTATTAGTAGTGCACATTATATTTGTTAACAAAAGCAAAATTATAGTCAAGCACGCTAAACATGTCTCGAAAAATGAAATTTATACATCCTCTTGGACTGCTTACAGCCCATATGGGACATTAGTTCTATGCTTTTGGGTGATGGGACCGGGGGTTGGGGGGAGGGGGGGCAATAGAAATAAGCATCTAGCCAAAGGCTAAGGGGGTATAGATATATTTATTTTGAAGAAATGTAATAAAAAGCTAGCAATAGAGCTTTGTACTTGAGCGTTACAACTGTCATCCATGATCCATGCCTAATACAGTAATAGTGATCGTCCATTGTTAAAAACTTGCCTCCTCCGGATTAAAAGGCCACAGAGTTAAAAAATATCTCTGGTGACTGTTGGGTTAAAATAGTAGAATCAATTTGGTTTAGTGTGTACTGTGAGGCTTGGGTAATACCTGTTTTTATAAGAAATGACCTATTTTTGATGATGCGAGGCGTTCCGCGAAAGATATCAGGGAGGACCAATCCCGTGGTCCTTTTTTAAGTACTGACAGAGCGCTAAAAGGTGTTTTTTCTAATAGAAATGATTTATGTAGGATATCAAAATGTTTTTGGTGTTCTTGACATATAAATATGTGTTCTACTTCTAGACTAAGTTATTCTCTGCAATTACAGATAATTTCATTGTGTTTCCAGTAGTATGATGCCATTGATGGGGATTGTAATTGAAATATTAATGAGGATAGATGGTGTGGGACCCATAGGAAGGGCCCCCCCTTCCTAACTATTTCATGGTTCCATGAGTGGGCCTGTGCGTATTCTTTAAGTTCAGTGGCCCATTCTTGTTTAGCCGTTTTCTTAAAGTTGTCCGTTGGCTGCACGTTTGGCTGCCCAATCGGCTCTATCATTTCCTGATATTCCACTATGGGACGGAATCCATGCTATCGCAGCCTCAGTGTCTTTTAGTTTATTTTGATGTACTGTGTGTAAAATTTCCTGAGTACTTAATTTCTTGACGGATATTGTCTTTGTTTCTTAAAGCTTGTATCGAAGAGAGTGAATCAGTTCAAATATAAATGAGCAGGCCTGCAGAATGGCCCAGAGTTCTGCACTGAAGATTGAAATGTCTTTATTAAGTTGAAAGATTTTTGTAATTTTTTATGATGGTATATGGAATGCACAGCCTATCTTTTGGTTTGTAAGTTAAGAGCAGTCAGTGTATATTAGCAGATCTATGTTGTAGGCCATGTATTTTTTCTTTGGCACGTGCGGCTAGAATATGCGGAGCTTGGGATATAGATAGAAAGCCTTGCAAGTTGGTATCGTACACAGCCTCTTCCAATTCCCATTGGGGGTATCACCAAGGCGGACATTTTGTTATTTCGTTTAATGAAATGTCAGACAAGGAAAATAGTGATGTCGTGTGTTCAACGATGTCTACAGTTTTATGAAAAATTCTAGGTTTCTTTTTGTTTTGATCGATTCCCATTGTCTTTCCCAGTTGGAAGTGTTAAATATATTGAACAATTGTTCGTCGAGTAAATATTGGTAGCAGTTACAGTGGTCAAAAGATTTGCACATCTTAGTTTAAGGTAAACATGTCAAATGTTAAGGCCATATTTAAACCTACTGTAGTATTTTGGTGATATGCAAACACATTGTCATAATTGGAATGATTTCTTTGTTTATGTAATGTTGTTTTATCCTGGCTTAAAGACTCCATATATCACCCCAACAGCCAAAGCAGTTGAACACTATGGTACAAAGGCACCAGCCAGGGATGAGAACATTACGTGTGTGACCGTTTTTGATTACCCCGCCACGTACGTGAGCAGCCACACTCTGAAGGACTTCAGAATGTTGAAAATCATTGTTGTTACAAAGCTTGCAATGGCACAAACCACTGGCATAAGTTTGGGCAAGTGTGTTCTTGGTTGTAGGCTGTATTTACGGGAAAGTTTGTGTTAATTTATTTTCAGTAAAGTATTGATATACTTGTAAAACAAAACCTTCTTTGCTTTGTTGCATTAATTAACATCTTTATATTTGCATTCATGCTTGAGTATATGTGGGAAAAAAAGTTATAAACTCTCTCTCTCTCTCTCTCTCTCTCTCTCTCTCTCTCTCTCTCTCTCTCTCTCTCTCTCTCTCTCTCTCTCTCTCTCTCTCTCTCTCTCTCTCTCTCTCTCCACTCTCTCTCTCTCTCTCTCTCTCTCTCTCTCTCTCTCTCTCTTCTCTCTCTCTCTCTCTCTCTCTCTCTCTCTCTCTCTCTCTCTCTCTCTCCACTCTCTCTCTCTCTCTCTCTCTCTCTCTCTCTCTCTCTCTCTCTCTCTCTCTCTCTCTCTCTCTCTCTCTCTCTCTCTCTCTCTCTCTCTCTCTCTCTCTCTCTCTCTCTCTCTCTCTCTCTCTCTCTCTCTCTCTCCACTCTCTCTCTCTCTCTCTCTCTCTCTCTCTCTCTCTCTCTCTCTCTCTCTCTCTCTCTCTCTCTCTCTCTCTCTCTCTCTCTCTCTACTCTCTCTCTCTCTCTCTCTCTCTCTCTCTCTCTCTCTCTCTCTCTCTCTCTCTCTCTCTCTCTCTCTCTCTCTCTCTCTCTCTCTCTCTCTCTCTCTAACAACATGATAAATGGTTCTATTTTGGAGCTTAACTGTGTTACATCTGTTGATGTAGCATGACAAGTGTGCATTGCATAGGTCAGATTGTGCTAGATGCCTGGATTATAGTGCCCCATACCTTAATTTACATGTCATTGTAATTAGTTCCATGAATTTGCAGTAAGTGAGCAACATTTTTGTGGTATTATGTTTGAATTGCAGCTTTAGATTTATCAGATTTATGTCAAAAGGAAAATAAGATTGGGGAACAATATGTTTTTTGTTTTTTATTTATTAGATTTGTTTAATAATGAATATATAAATTAAGAACACAATATTCTTTCACAACATGATCTCTATGTCAAATAAAGAGAACTGTTATTTATGGATATGGATCGTTTCCATGATGAAGTTTCAATAAATTTGTGACTTGTTTGTAATCATCTTTTGTTCTTATAAATTGTGGAACATGCATATGTGTATGTATCATGCTTTTAATTCTATTATCTCTTCCATCTGTCACTGTTCAATTGTGCCTGTCACCCTTGCTGTGCTGTGCTCTCTCTCTCTCTCTCTCTCTCTCTCTCTCTCTCTCTCTCTCTCTCTCTCTCTCTCTCTCTCTCTCTCTCTCTCATGTGAATCTCTCATCATTTTACATTGCATTGTCTTACAGTAAGAAGATAATTATATTCTTAATCTTTGCCTCTCACACGTTCCTGTAAGAAACACACAAAAACAAGCGCGGATTCGCAATCGTTTGTGGCACGCGACTATTTCAACTGCAAACAAGGGCATACACTGAGTCGCCTCCCCTGGCTTTTCAATATGTGGACAATTTTGGACCGACCGACCGACCGACAGACCGACAAAGTGAGTTATAGGTTTGTGGCTTGAGCCACAAACAATAAAGGGCACTGACCAGTACATTACAAACAATTACAATTCAAGTAGATAGCAGCAGTGCTTTGGCTTCTGTGGTGGATTGCTCTCATCTGACTTAAAATTGTGTTTCCCAATCCCTCTGGTACTTTTCACTTAATATACCAATTTTCATTGAAGCTCTTAGTCTTACTACACTGTCCAGAAAAAAGAAAAATGAAAACTTGAATAAAATCAAACTTCATGCACGGAACAAAGTGTAGAAGAAACATAGTACATGCCATGCATGTGGCATTAACATGGTACTCGGTCACAAATCAGATGTTCACAATGCATCTCTTAGAGAGCATTCCCAGGCCAAAAGGCCATAGTTGGTAAAGTATGCATGTGTCCGTGTTCAGTTTTCACTGGTCTCTCCGCTGCGTACAGCCAACACATTTTGATTTCGGAAGAGCTCAAAGGATAAGTTATTTGGAAGATTTTTTTTTTTAAGGCAAGAGAATGTGCCAATAAGTCTGAAAGATAGTAGACGACAGTAAGCAACAAAAAAAAGGCAGAGTCAAAGAGTGGTAAATTAGACGAAGTTACAAGCACAGGACTTTCAGGTGGGGGAACAATCTGTACGAAAGAACCCTGGTATACTACTAGGGTCTGGAGTGAGTTGACCCAATAACAAAGGTGTTGTGGAGTGGAGACATGTCCCCCTCTCCTGTTCATCTATTCAGTAAAGGAGTCAGTTCTTTGGTTTATAAAATGTTCTTTGCCACCCCCCTTTCCATCCCAATCCTTCACTGTATTCCTTTGGTGACGCTGTTTTAGGGACACATAGGATTACCAGGGTGCATGGCCAATCAACGGTTGGAAAGCAGAAAGAAAGAAAGGTCAAAATGTTCTTTGCCACCCCCCTTTCCATCCCAATCCTTCACTGTATTCCTTTGGTGACGCTGTTTTAGGGACACATAGGATTACCAGGGTGCATGGCCAATCAACGGTTGGAAAGCAGAAAGAAAGAAAGGTCAAAATGTTCTTTGCCACCCCCCTTTCCATCCCAATCCTTCACTGTATTCCTTTGGTGACGCTGTTTTAGGGACACATAGGATTACCAGGGTGCATGGCCAATCAACGGTTGGAAAGCAGAAAGAAAGAAAGGTCAAAATGTTCTTTGCCACCCCCCTTTCCATCCCAATCCTTCACTGTATTCCTTTGGTGACGCTGTTTTAGGGACACATAGGATTACCAGGGTGCATGGCCAATCAACGGTTGGAAAGCAGAAAGAAAGAAAGGTCAAAATGTTCTTTGCCACCCCCCTTTCCATCCCAATCCTTCACTGTATTCCTTTGGTGACGCTGTTTTAGGGTTTGAAAGTAGAAAGAAAGAAAGGTCAAAATGTACGGATTAGTGGAAATTCGGACACATGCGCAAATCTTTTCCTCTTCTTTCTTTTACTTATTTACGGATTGCGCACGGGTTTCCGCACATTATCTCCGCATGTATGTGTACACGGCTTTAATGTGAAGGCAAAACAGCATACACACAGCAACTGTTGCTGAACGGCAGACTTGCTATCAACCGCTTTATCTCACCTGCAGTTCTTGACAGATTGTATCCATCCCCACCCCACATGACCCGTATGCATCAACTAATGTACTACAATACACTATTTTTGAAGCAACAATTCTATAATGTCCAGCCAAAGACATCAAGGAACACTTTTAGACCCAAGTTGTAAGCACATCGGTTTCTCTACAGACCTCTTCTATTTTAGGTAGTACTATTACACAACACAAGAAAAAGGAAACGATTCTGTGCAGCACTTCACAATATTATCATATATTTGAGACACACAACAGACGGAATATATTTGTAATCCTGCCCTGTTGGACAACCAAAACACATAACAAATGTTTTTAAAAAATAACAAGCAACCACCCTGGGCAACATGGCTCCTAATTCTGCTAAACCACATATGTGTTACTGAAATACATAAACGCTTAGAGCTTAAATATTAAGCACTATACATTTTCTTAATAAAAAACATAATTGTTAGAAATTGTCCCTTTACAATTTGTTAGATCTGTTCATGACTGTGTGGTGATTTGTTGTTTGGTTGGTTTCGTGCATGCACCAGTCAAACTGGACACTATGACTTCTACATAGGAGAGACGATGACAGCAATTTGGAGGCTGGTCGGGAATCGTGAACAGGCAGGAATCATAAAGACATCTCGTCAAGGGAATGACAGCAGCAAAAGTAAGGTGTGGGCATCTTGTAATGCTTATAGTATGATTGGCGTAGTCCTACCTCCTCGCTAGCAGTAGCAGGGGCTTCATTTTGAAAGGAGAGTTCCAAAAAGAACCCCAAATGGCCTTCATCAACTTATCAAAGCCGGGTTTTGTTGAATCAGTCATGGGTAAGGATGCACTTTAGCCACCCCTTCATGTTTTGGCAGTTAGGATCCACCTTTGGCTTATATGACAAATTCTCAAGTCTCAGTATGAGGCACACGAAACATTTGTTTATTGAGGGAAAAGAATAAGCACACAATGGGCTTGATAGATAGATAGATAGAGAGAGAGAGAGAGAGAGAGAGAGAGAGAATGCGAATGATTTATTCAAATATTCCAAGGCCCCTTATGAAGGGGTAGTGAACAAACACAGATCAACAGCCATAATAAGCTTAGCAATCCATCAAATATGCCTAATACAAAAAGGAATACAAATCACCATCAATAATCTAGTGATACATGATACTAGTGTCGCTACATAATTTATAACAATTGCTTCAGTCAGATGGCAATTAATATCCAGTAAGAACATGACAGAAGAAGGACTATGAAATAAGAGAGAGGGAGAGAGAGAGAGAGAGATTTTGCTTGTCGCTTATTGCCGACAATAACCTAAAAAAAGCAAAAGAAGAAACCGTTATTCTAGAAATCAGAGATGTTTCAATGAATTTGGGCGCATGATTTCTTTTGATAAGGAGTTAGGCTAGTTGGTCCAAGTGACATCTCCGTGTTATTGGCCAAAGCCTTTAGCACATGTGAGAGACTGCGGCACTAAGACTAAGAGCCACTGCAAAGTCCTCTAATTGTTGACGTGATGTCATATCTTCACAATTAAGCTACACAACATATCCATTACCGCAAAAAAACATCAGTTCAATTAATAAATGGTTATAGGACAGACAACGGGTTTTAGTGTGACTGGTTACGTGAATGCACTTGCTGCCATGCAAGCCCATTTTTTTAATAATCTATCTATGATTTAGAAAAGAGGAAAATCATAATACTGAGGTGGTTACCCTCCACCCCCACCCCCTTGGCGCCAAAGCTGTCGTTTGTTTTCTGTGACGGAATCTGTTAGCTCCACGTGTTGTAGAGCTGAAGAAAGGCTAAAATGTCATTAATACATGAAATTAAGAGAATACTATGGACCACGTCTGTTATTTTGTTTTCATGATAGTCGCAGTGTTTGGGAAAGGCAATGGAGAACATGAAGGAGAAGGCTTATTTTCACTCCAACAATCTGGTTGAAGTTTTCAGTCCCAGCCATAACGCAAACAACAATTAATGACTTCATCTGGACAATATAATGAGGCGTGGATCCTAAAAGATGTAGGAGCATCTGCATACATGTGTTCCCCACACGAGTGTGTAGAAAGGCCCAGATACACGTCTGTGTGTTTATGCACGCGAGTTCTATGAGAGAGAGAGAGAGAGAGAGAGAGAGAGAGAGAGAGAGAGAGAGAGAGAGAGAGAGAGAGAGAGAGAGAGAGAGAGAGAATGCGAAAGTTTATTCAGTTCAGGCCTAGGCCCCTCACTGAAGGGGTGTCAAGTAATACAAAGCATGTTGATATAAGAGAGAGAGACAGAGAGAGAGAGAGAGAGAGAGAGAGAGAGAGAGAGAGAGAGAGAGAGAGAGAATGCGAATGCAAAAGTTTGTTCAGTTCAGGCCTAGGCCCCTCACTGAAGGGGTGTCAAGTAATACAAAGCATGTTGATATAAGAGAGAGAGAGAGAGAGAGAGATTCCGGAATCGCTTGCAGTGGGCCAACATATAGACTCTACAGGAAGCGACTAAGACTGAATTTATTAGTATACAGTCTAGGCCTATTTTTCACCAGTAGTTACTACAATACAAAAAACACATAAAATAATTATTCTATTGCCTCTGCGATAATATTTCCTTGGAAGCAAGCAAATGTTACGGCTATTTTTAAAAAAGGTTCAAGATCTCAACCAGGTAACTACAGACCTGTCAGCTTGACATGTATTGTTTGTAAAATTTTAGAGTCATTTGTTAGAGAGGTAATCACAGATCATATGAATGTTAATAAACTATATACTCCATGTCAACATGGCTTTAGAAATAAAAGATCTTGTACTACGCAGCTTCTTGAAGTTATGGAGGAAATAACTGACCTGTTGGATAATGGTGATAATGTTGATATTGTATATTTGGATTTCAGGAAAGCTTTTGATAGTGTGCCACATGAGAGACTGTTAATTAAATTGAAAGCTTACGGCATAGCTGGTAATGTACACAACTGGATTAGAAACTTCCTTACTGACAGATACCAGAGAGTTAGAGTAGGGGAAATGTACTCGTCTAAGACAAACGTTTTAAGTGGAATCCCTCAGGGAAGCATCTTGGGTCCTACCTTATTTACCATTTTCATAAATGACCTCCCTGAATGTGTGGAGTCGTCTTGTAAAGTATTCGCAGACGATACAAAGATTTTTAATAAAGCCAAGAATAATAAACTAATTCAAAAAGATTTAGATAAATTACAAGATTGGACAAACGAATGGAACCTTTATTTTAATACTGATAAATGTAAGGTGATGCACGTTGGTAAAAGTAATCCAAATGCAACTTACACCATGGAAAAAAACAATGCCCCTTGTCCAGTAACAGTGTGCGAGCTAGAAAAAGATCTGGGGGTAACCTTTGACAAAGACCTTTCATTTGATATACACATCCAGAACTGCATCAATAAAGCAAACCAAATGATAGGATTGATTAAAAGAACATTTATCAGTATTGATCATGATATTTTTATTAAATTATACAAAGCTTTAGTTAGACCGCACTTAGAATATGGCAACATTATCTGGGCTCCAAAATTTAAGTACCAGTCAATAGCAATTGAAAGGGTGCAGCGTAGAGCTACAAAACTTGTTAAAGCATGCACAATCATGGATTATTACCACAGATTACAGTACCTTAATTTATTTTCACTTAAAGGAAGGAGAACAAGGGGAGATCTTATAGAAACTTATAAAATATTCAACAATCATGTGGATTTGTCCTGGAGTAATTTCTTTTCATCTCCTCAATACAATATGACTAGAAACGCCTGTGGTAAAGTTTTTGTTAAAAGATATAATACTAACATAAGAAAAAATTGTTTTGGTAACAGAATTACTAACATGTGGAACGAATTGCCTACTGACGTAAAATGTGCACCTCATACTAATATGTTTAAAAATCGTCTGGATACATTACCAAAATTTTTAGAAGTTTTTAGAAGCTATGACGAATAATGATTTATGAGGAAAATTTATGCCGCATCAACCTTGACCAAAAAGATACATTTACCAGAAAAATCATAAAAGATGGGACTGTTTGGAAAAGCTTTACGGCTTGTTTTGTCCCTACCTACCTACCTACCATATATAAGCTTACGCCAGCTCCAGTTTCTGACCCTCTTTCTCTCCAGATCCCTAGGTATAATTAAGCTTTCAACTCATGGTTGGCGAGGCTCTTTTGTCTCAGAAACGACCTCCTGGAACAAACTTCCCCTTTCCCTCCGTCAGCGACCAACACTCTCTGGTTTTAAATCTAATCCCAAAACCCACACGTTCCCCCGTCATTGAAGCTCCACTCTTTTTCTTCTCTCTCTTGCCTTTAGGTCTGTTTCCGCTGTTTTCTATTTATGGCATACGCGTATGTTCGCTTTGTATTGCGTTTTTGTTTCAAATGTTTTATGAAAGCTAACATGTGTGTGGGTGCGCTTTGATTTGATTTTTATCAAGATTCAGTCAGTCAGTCATTCAGTTTGGCCTGTCGCCCCTCCCAGGGCAAAGGCCGCCAACAAGACCCCTACAGCTGTCTCTGTCCTGGGCCAGTCTCTCCAGCTGTCCCCTGGTGAGGCCCATCTTCTTGGCGTCAGGATTCCACCTGAGGGCTTGCTTTGTTGTGCTGGTGGCTGGCTTGCAGAGAGTGTGGCCAATCCATCTCCAGCGGTGCTGTTGGATCTCCACCCCTGCAGGCTGCTGTTGTGTTCGCTGCCACAGTTCCTCGTTGCTGATGGTGTCAGGCCAGCGCACTCAGAGGATTTTCCTCAGACAGTGGATGAAGGTCTGGATCTTCTTTGTAGTTGTTACCGTGGTCCTCCACGTCTCGGCCCCATACCGCAGAACGGACTTCACATTGGTATTGAAGAGCCTGATCTTGGTGTTGACCGACAGGTCTCTGAAAGCGCCGTATAAACATTGTATGTTGTTGTTGTAAAAACCCACTAAAGGCAAACAGCTAATAGGCTTATTATTATCATAAAAATGGTGAGGGTATCTATTATTTTAAAAGTCTTAGTCAAATGTATAAGTTTCGGTGGTGTGTTCTTCAAACTCAGTCGCGTATCACACACAGACAAGTGCACCAGAGTAGGCTTACCTGACCTACCACCTACACTTTTCCTCCATATCATATTGTGTGATATGTGTTGCAGACTTGAGGTTTGGCTGCTCCATCTAACATCTATTATTTTTATGTCATGTTGGCCTGTAGAATTGAATGGCCAACATGCAATGCCTTCACACTGAAAACGAGTTCAGCCCTGCCCTTCGCCAGGCCAGTAGTTGCCTCCTCTGGTATCTGGAAGTCATAGTCGGAGTCGACAAATGAGTGTAGATTGCAACACCGTTGACACTGCATCCTATAACCATACAACATAATAAGCGGTTCCTTAAAAATGTTGTGCACTGCATTTTTGGGAGACGCAGATCAAGAATATGAAACGATAGATAAGACTGAGGTGTACGACAAACGGGTTGCAGCCTGTTGGCACCACCTTTATAAGACATACAGAATTGTGATATTCTCTTCTTCTGCGCTTACAGATATGTTTAAGATGAAGATGATATTTTTGTTTTGTGTGTTAATGTGTATGCGAGTCATCCATCAAGAGCAAAGGCTAGTCAATGATGTGGTGATGTATGTGAATTAAGAGAAGTGTTCGTGCCTCGACCTCTGATTCTTATTTAAAATCCTTGTATTGATGAACATTTTATGGTTTGAATGTGTACGCCTGGTGTGGTAATCATGAATGTGTCTAACAATTAACACGGGTAGTAACATGTAAATGAACACAAACAGCCAAATGTTACCCGCAGTTTCTTCTAATTTGCATGTTACCACCCGTGTTAACTGTTGACGCATTCATGAATACAGCACCTGGTTCTTAGTCATTACAAGGGGTTAACGCCATCGGAGGATTCTGTTACTGGCTGTAATGGTCTTTTTCTGACAGTCTACACTGTGTTGTGCAGGTGATATTCCGCGTCCTGATTACCTGTGGAACGCTTTAAAGGCATCAAATATTATTTGTTTAATGAGTGTGCGTGTGTGTGTGTGTGTTAAGCGTTTGGGAGACTTCCCATATTTGAAGTAATTTAAAACATTCCCAATTTTTAATGTTCAGATTTTCTTTGAGCTTCATACTGATGGGTGCAACGAGTAGCTTGGCAGAGTTGAACAGTATGTAAGAGATTTCTGGTTTATATCTCATAATCCAGTGGAATGATAACTGGAGTCCTTCAACTGGGGTTTGAAACAACAATAGTTGAAGTCACACACACACACACACACTTCTGTCACATCATGTTATCTGGCACACTCAACACCCAAACATTTCATATGCACACTCAATTATGTGTTTTTATTTTTCATGATGCAAAACACAGCTTATCAATGATATCATTTCTCATCCACAGTAAAATAATGACTTCTGCTACAAACATCCTCAGTGGATGCATGAAAGAAAAAATAGAATAAAAAGGAAATTAGTTGTTTGGGTGTTGTTTCTTTCTTTACTTTTTTGGCAGGAACATTACTGTAATACAATTTGTATTCATTACTTGATTAGACACAACAGTGATAAACACTGTGCATACTGCACATATTGACATTGTTCTAAATGATCTATAGACTCTTGCAAATGAAGCCTCTCACTCTCAGTAAAATACACTATACTAGAATTCATACATCATAATCAGACTCACAGAGACAAATAATGTATTGATTTGATTACATGTGAATGATGACTCATATCATCAAAATCGCATCGCATTCAGATTCGATTCATATGTTAATAATAATAATGGGAATTTACGTAGCACTCTTTTTCACACGAGCTCAGTGCGCCTGACATTCATAACAAGAACATTAAAGGTAAACAAATAATAAATCACTAGAAAGTAAAATAAACATGATGCTTGCATGCAACATTCTCTTTCTTCCTCACACACACACACATGCATGCATGCAGACACACACATGAACGCACGCACACATGCATACACTCACAATTGTACCAGAGTAAAATAGTTACAATATGAAAATTCTAAGAAGAAACATAGACCACATTCACCTTCTCAATCAAGCTTAGAGTAAGATACAATACTGGAAATAAAATCATACTGCCATCGACATACCAGTTACATGACTATAGTAGACAAATTTTACAAAATCAAAGATATCCTTCTACCTTCTTTACAAGTGCTTAAAGTTTACAAGACGTAGATTGTCTCCCACATTCTACACACAACTTCCAAAAACTTGTTTCCTTTCTATGTTTCAACTTTTGGTCAATGGTTGATGAAGGCTTCTGTTATTAAAAACGGGAAATTCCCAAAGTTTAACCGAAAGCATGTTGTTTTGTGTTTTTAATTGCAATACATTTTTTTTAAACTGGGTATCATGAGCAAAGGAATGGTCAACAACAGGGTGCCTAATGAAAACATCAGAGAGAGGAGCGGTGTACAAGACAAAGAGAACTGGCCCCAATACAGATCCCTGAGGAACACCACAAGAAATTAACTTCGGATCTGAACTGCAGTTGTTGATCAAGACAGTCTGAAAGTGATTTGTTAGATATGAGGAGAACCACTGTAGAACTGTAGAATGGATTCCAAAAACACGTTCCAGCCGAGAGAGAAGAATGGTGTGATCTATTGTATCAAATGCTGCCGACAGACCTAGGAGATTCAAGGCTGACACTTTTCCATTGCCAAGAGCTAAGAGGAAATCATTAAGAACATTAGTCAGAGCCATTTCAGTGCTGTGAGCAGGTCGATAGGCAGACTGGAGTTGGTTGAACAAATTGCTTGCTGACAGATGGTTAGCACCACAAAGCATCAAATCAGGGCCTGTTATCCAAAGACCCTAGCGTAGTGCTAGCATTGAATTATCTTCATATAATAAATGATGTGATGATGACAGATCGATGAACAGGCCTTTGGTCTGTTCAGTGTTCCGTGTTCGTGCTGATCGAGTGATCCAACTCTCTTGTTCACAAAACTGAAAGAAGCAGACTTTGAGGTTCGTAAACATGACGAGGGTGACAAAACTACATCTTTGCATTATGCTCTAGGCTAACATCTGACGGCAAGAAAGAAAAAGAAATCGGAAGAAAAAACAATGGCGTGTTTTGGATAGATCACTGATTTAAAAATAAAGATCAGTGACAATTTTTTTCCTTCAAGTATGAAGAGTTCTTGTGTTCGGCCTTCATAGGTTCCTTCGACGTATTGATACCAGAACCAGAACCAGAACCAGAAGAAACTTATTTGCAGAACACGACATGGGAACGAGATTCGGGCCGAACAGCTGTTTGGCGAGCAAACCAACGGCTGTTCGGTGAGCATATTCAGGGGCTATTAAGCAGGCACCAGAATACTCTGAAGTGCAATCCTCTGAAAACCGAGCTAAAGGGGCCATCAAGGCCCCAGACTAAAGAGGGACAACACTAAAAAGTGAAATCAGTTCTGAACACCACCAAAAAGGCTTCATAAAGTGATAAATCACTTTACAATGCTATTTAACACAAAGGATAACACTCAAAAAAGGGCAAAACCTATATAAGGGAAAACCCGGTTCGGCGAACATCGATTCGGGCTGTTTGCCGAACAACCGTTCAGCCAGCTAAGGGTGGCTTTTAAGTTTAATGGTATTTTTTTGCTGAAACATGGCTAGAGGTGAAAGGGTTAACAAGAGCAGTTTTCTACAGGTCAGGGAAAACACCACTCAGTAAAGAGTCGCTTATGATCTGAGTCATGACAGGCACAACAACATCAAGACATTCATACAACAAAGGGGGTGGTAAAGGGTCAAGGTCACACGTCTTGGGGGCAGATCTTTTCAAAACATCAGACATGTTCCTCAGACACAGACACAGGGGAGAAAAAAAAAGCAAGAGAAGACCCTACAAACTCTTTGCCTTGGGAGTGGGAGACAGTGGGATGCAGGTCAACCTCTTTCCTAAGTTTGGAAATAAAGAAATCGGAAAAGACACATAGCAATGATGGTGTGTGTGTGTGTGTGTGGGGGGGGGGGGGGTATACAGTCAGAATTTTGGTAGGTTTAACCCTTGCACAGTTTGTTTGTAATACAGTTCTTTACTATTTAATGTTGAAACATGGCTGGATCCTATCATAACTGATACCAAAATCCTTCCAGCAAACATTTGGGTAGGGGACAAACAACATCAGATACATTTCAACTCTTGAAGGCCCCCCTTAGGGATACCAGAGGGGGTCTTTCATATGAATAAGTTCCACAGCTTCTGAAAGTTTTGTGCTTGTAACTTCCTCAAATCTGTCACTCTCTTTGACTCTGCCTTTTCCCTTTGCTTACTGTCAACTACTTTCTTTCTGCCTTACTGGTCCATATTCCCCCTCCCCCCCTTTTTTTAAAATTAGAAAACTCTTACAGAGAATTTCTCCAGTTGAATGTTAATTGAAAGATAACAATAAATCACATTGCCATTGGTGATAAATTGAATCAACACATCAATATAAACATCTAGCAGAGGATCAAGTTCATATGATTTTCTTCTCCAAAGTCAGAGTGTGGCTGCCCATGTGGCGGGGTAATCAAAAATGGTAACACGTAATGCTCTCATCCCTTCTTTGTGAATTTGTTCAAGTTAAGTGCTTTGGCTGCTGGGATCATCCCTGGAGTCTTTAGTTTAAGCCAGGGAATTACAACATTATTTTCATTTTTTGTCACATTATTTTAAATTGGCGCAGCTCAGGAAGTTCACAAGGGGATAAAACAAAAGGAAGCCCAGAGTTGCTTGTTCTAACAAACTGTCAGTCAACTGAAAAAAATAGGCACACTTTTTGTCCAGGATTTGGATAGAAAAGAAAGTGGTCTGGGCTTAAAACAAAAATGTGTCCACAGTATTCTTTCTTAAGATTTCTTCCTGGATGTGAACTTGTGGAGGTTGTATTTCCCGCACTGCGCCATTGTGGCCTTGATGAGGTCAACAGCATCGCTGAACCTTCCAGGAGTTGGCCACAGCATGGTATGGAGTGTCCACAGTACAGGTCAAGCTGGGGGGTGGGGGGCTGGGGAGATCTTCAGGTCGTCCCTGAAGGAGGCCAGGTTGATGTCATCCAGTCTCTTTTTCTCCACAGACCTTGGCTGGGTGGAGACCCTAGGCACAGACAGTTCAGCAGTCATAGTAGGGATCGGTAGTCATCCACCCTGGTTGATAGAAGGATCTCCTCCTGAAGAAACACACACCAAAAGAAACCGACGTCAAAAATCAAGAGAACAATTATCCCTGAGCCGTACTTTTTCTTTAACATGATTTTTCCTCATTATTTAAAATGAGTACACAGAGGGAAAACTCAGTTTGAAACTGTAAGTCAAGTTGTACTTTTTTACAATACGTTGCAAGTGTACTCACAATGCTTGACTTAACCGTTGCCAATGCTTTGCAAGAGGGATTCCAACAAGCAAAACTTTCTTGACAATAAACAAGCGCGGATTCGCAATCGTTTGTGGCGTGCAACAATTGAAAACGAAAAAAATCATTTTAAAGAGCAGCCTCAATTTGAAGTGCAGCCTCGATTTGAAGTGCGACAATTTTGTAGCCTCGATTTGAAGTGCGACAATTTTGTAGCCTCGATTTGAAGTGCAACAATTTTGGACCGACCGACAGACCGACAAAGTGAGTTATACTTATAGGTTTGTGTCTTGAACCACAAACAAAAAACCCAAGCCATTTTCAATATTACCAAAAAGTATATATCATTTAAAAGATCAAATAATAACAATAATAATAATTGGCATTTATATAGCGCATATTTAGAAAATGCTATTGATGGCGCTTTACAAACAACAACATTACAAACATTCCCATTAAGACACACACGCATCAGACCTGTTTACCCCAAATCTTCACTGTCAGTAATCCCAAGCTCTGAAAAGTCATTTCAGGCATCTGTCCGTAATTTTGCTGCCGTCAAACCTTTTGTTGCGCGCGGGGGTACACGCATGTTGCAATCTTCGCCATAGCGGACCTACTAAATACTGGATTCTGCACAACGACAGAACACAACACAAAACATGACAAAGTAACGCACTGGCAGTTCATTTTCAGTCACAGTTTGCACACACGAATCTTTTCCCGCGCATACAACTCGGCTGACAAAATGGCGCAGCGCACACCGCAGATATGAAATCACGGCAAACGCTAATGCGCCAGCTGCTTTCATTTATCGGATTTTGTGAGTTGTTTGCATTCAGCAAGTGTTTCAGTGCACACACTAACGCCGATTTATCAGTTTGATAACGGAAAGGAGCTGCTTTTCAACTTCTTTTCTTGTGAAGTGAGACCATTCACTGAGTTCAAACTTATGGAGTGAGACCTAGTTTCAACTTGGAAGTTGACTTCGCATACAGTCGGCAGTGCTCAAGCGCCATGCCTTCTTTTGATTTTTTTTTCTTTTTTCGCACTCGTTCAGCGGAATTGCAGATTTTTTTGTTGCTGACCGTAATAGCGTAATCGAGGTCTCAAAACGTAATAATTACGGACAAATCCGTAGGGAAAACAGGTCTGACGCATGCACAAACACACACAAGGCTCCCCATTCTGTGCGTCTGTGCATCAAATGTGCGTGACAGACGCAATAAAACTTCGTACTGGGGGTGAAACGACGCACTATAATTACTACTCGAGGGTTGAGACGCACTATAAATCTACCGAGTGCGTGAGCCCGTCTCCCATTTCACACAGCCTGTAAAGCCGGTCTACTGCAGACCCATGAGACCAATTAGGCATGTCAGCCCAAAGTTTACCAGTCTGGTACCACTGCTGTCTGTTTAGGTTAGAAGATAAAGACCCTTCCTTTTCCACCCCTCTACTCGCTAAGTCCAATGGAGCCCTCAACTTCCTTCCTTTCTTTCTTCCTTTACTTTACTTTGGAAACCTCTATTGTTATAAAAAAGCAAGACTGGTATCCAGTACCAGCCAATGGTATCACTTCTGTTGTGGTAGCTCAGCAACCTATTTCAGACTCAAGATCATCTCCAAACCTTCCACCTCAAGACAATAAAATCCAGGTAATCCCCCCACGGGACCCAGAAGTCAGTTAAAAGCAGTTTGGATTGACCATCCCCCTACAGCAAGGCCGGGTCCACCCGGACAAATCACAATGCACATCCTATAGGTATAGAAACTAACCATGGCTATGACATCCTGGAGCATACCCTGCCAACCAGGCCATCAAAATAAAAAGTGCAAACACAGGGTCTAACATGACAGTCATTAGTGCAATTTGATACACAGCGTGTTGTCTATGTAAAGGGGACAGATGCAATAGGATTCAGTTTTAAGATGCACACGGTTCTTGACAGCGTCACCCTCTCTTTATCCGTGCGTGCTGGGGCCATGCCTCTTAGAACACACTTGATCACAAGAAATCCAATGCTTCATTCCAAACATGTCCAGCACTCTGAACCCAATGACAGAACTGCTGGAAAAAGGACGTGGGGAGAACCTCAGCAAGCAGCACTCAAATCTGTCAAAACTGTACACTCAACTGAGCTTAGCATGATTGTTTTTAAATTTCATAGGTCATATGACCCCTGATTGCAGAAAATGATGGGTCAATTTCCAAAGTAATGGTCCAATAATAGGTCCCTGTAGTATATACATTCTAGTGCTTACTTCACTAAACTTCAATTACATTCTATTGCTTAAATTCTATTGCATACTTCATGGGTCAGATGACCCCTTCCTGCACAAAATGAGGGGTCAAATCATGATCAATATGCTCCATTGACCCAGACCTGCTCACAATATGAAACTCAGTGTCCATTGCTCCTATGCTTCCCTTCTTTGCACTGACCAAGCTGACATGGAACAACGAGTAGTGCTGCCACAAGCTATGGGGGGAGGGTAGCATTCCATCAAGAACATGATAGGATCCAAGAGCCTGCAGCCTATTGTTTATGCACCCTTACTCTAGTCAAGTATTACACTAAGAATTAGACGCTCCCGCGTTGTGATTCTCATGAGGCAGCCAGGGCGCTCCAATGGCTCCTATCAGCAGTCAGTCTGATGGCATCGCTCCAACGTCTGTTCCCCAGCTGAAGGTCTCGCTCCACTGTCTGACGCCAATTCATCTTTGGCCTCCCTCTTTTTCTCTGCACCCTTGGGATCCGCCTATAGTCTAGAAGTCCTCTGAAGATTAAAGGGGAAAGCCTTGCCTGGATAGAACAGGGATTTACCTTCAGATGGTTTATGCTCTGTGCCCTCTTCAGCAGCAGTGTGCCAGCCAGAAATAACAGCCATCCCTGCATCTCTGTGACAAGGGCAACCCACTGCTCACTGGGGTGGGTCAGATTCACCGCTCAGTGTGCATACAAGACTGTGTCAAATCTGTGCAAAAAGACAACGACACATGTTACAATGGCATAATAAATGTAAGTCCAGTGATCCAACTTGAAAACTGATGCTCAAAATAAAAGAGATTTTCCAGCCGGAAAATCCTTCCATCTGGATTTTTCGCTATGTACTATACGTATGTCAGAACTTTTGTTGATGGGAGGGGAGGGGAGGAGGGGAGGGAGGGGGAAGGGAGGGGGAGGAGGGGAGGGGGCACGGGGGATGCACACAGGGTACAACTTGCCATCAACAACCAACATCTCCCAACAGCTTTGTTGAGCGGGATATGTGTGTGTGCTTTCAACTGTTGGTCGGCGCTCTTTTGCTGTCTCAGGACCGACCTCCTGGAACAAACTTCCTCTCTCCCTCCGTCAGCGACCGACTCTCTCTGCTTTCAAAGCTAACCTCAAAACCCACCTGTTCCCCCATCATTAAAGCTCCTCTCTCTTTATCTTCTCTCTCTTGCCATTAGGTCTGTTTCTGCTATATTCCATTTATGTTATCTGTGTGTGTTCGCGTTGTAAAACTTGTATTGCGTTTGTGTTTGAATGCGCTTTGAATGCTAACGTGTGTGTGCGCTTTGATTTGATTTCTATCAAGATTCAGCGCCGTATAAATACTGTATGTTGTTGTTGTTGTGTGTGTGTGTGTGTGTGTGTGTGTGTGTGTGTGTGTGTGTGTGTGTGTGTGTGTGTTTCACGGAATTTCGCAGCCTCCTTTGCCTTCAAATACTCAAACGTACCGGTTGGCCATTTGTGTTTGCGACTGCAAGCGTACACTTAACCAAATATTGAACCATGCCGCTTGAGAATAATATTGCACTCACATTTTCGGCTGAGAAAATTAATTTCTGCAGAGATTCCTTTAATTACGGCAAATTTTCAAAGGAGACAACGGAGCTGTTTTCATGCCTGAGTGATGTCAAAGATTATGGCCACAAGAAAACATTTTGTTAGTCTTCCTCCATGACCATGATTAGTACCCATTATTTGGAATTACCATAAGCAAATGCACCTACATACTAAGTTTGAACATCATTCATAGATCTAACAATTCTTAAGCAAGATATTACAAGAAATATTTGGGTTTTCAAGGTCAAACTTCAAGGTCAGCAGGTCATAACTTTTCCATAGGACGATATATAGTATACCATGATACATCCAGAGATAAATTTGAAGCGAATCTATCAAGCGGTTCCCGATATATATCTGGCTGGACGTACAAACAAAATCACAAAATAGCCCCCACAGACACTCGAGTGATCGCAAACTGCTCCACCGCCAAAATATGTGTGGAGCACAATGAAATCAACAGCAAACTAGACCATGAAAACACTATATAGAGTAGATCATTCAAGCAAAGTTGCGCAACAGCATTTTCGCCTTCAGTCCATCCTTTCAAATGCTAATGCGGTAACATACATAATATATATATTCAACCACATACTCAAGCTGCCCATCCCAGGGCAACCGGGAAGGGGGTGTTGGGAAACTTTTGTATAAGTTCCCCCACCTTCTGGAAGTTCTGTGCTTATAACTTTCTCTAATCTATCAGTGAAGTATCACTCTCTGCCTTTTCCCTTTGCTTGCTGTCAGTGACATTTACTATCTTTCTGCCTTTTTAGTCCATTCTCCTGCCTGTTTTCAAGAAACACTTTCAAAAAGATTTCCTGCAGCCGAAGTCTGACATGCTGGGCCTAATTATTTCTAACTTAGGTGCATAACCCGTCTGCGCTCACAACTGGCAGGAAACTGAGCAATCAAAGAAGCAGCTTTCACCTTGCAGCTGGTTATCCAGTGAATGCACGATCACAAACAACATGACAAAACAGCAAAAATCACATACCAGCCATCCCCCGTGGGGATACCGGGGGGTCTTTTGTATAAATAGTTCCCCCACCTTCTGGAAGTTCTGTGTTTGTAACTTCCTTTAATCTATCTCTCATTGAGTTTGACTCTGCCTTTTCCCTTTACTTACTGTCATCTACTATCTTTCTGCCTTACCGGTCCATTCTCCTGCCTTTTTTCAAGAAGTCGGACTTGCTGGGCCTATTTCTTGGTTAGGCGCATGACGGCAGCATGATGCATCTGCGCTTATAATTGACAGAAAACTGTCTGAGCGATTGAAGATTAAGAAGACATACCAGCCAAGAGTAAACAAACAACAGTGAAGACATTAAGCAGTTTTCACTTACACAGCTACTTATGACCTTTCCCTTGGCCTTTGTCTCTCTTTCCCATTTACCCCCTCCACCCTACCCACCCACCCGGACCCCCCTCCACCCAATCAGTCGACCTGCGGTTAAGGTTAAGGCGATCGCGCATGCGCAACCTAGTTTCTGCATGTATGGTCCATACCCCCCCAACCCCTCCAAGCAAGAGCCAGCCAAGCAGCCAGTCCACTTGTGTCATAACCAAGCCTGCCAGAACTAATAGGAGCACAACACATTATTTGGCTCCAGTGACCTTGACCTATGACCAATGACATATATATTGTCAAACTCAGCCTAGGAATCCAAGATTCTAATCCATATGAAAAATGTGAGGGTCCTAGTCTCCTACATTTCTCTGTTGAAACGTTATTATGTTAACACAGTCAGATAATTAGTCTCAGATAATTAGTCTATCAGTCAGCCAGCTCTGAAAACAAAGCAGCTTTTACAATCGCAACTGCTTAAAAACACAATCATCGAACGAATCACTCACATGCAAACTTATGCTAAACACATAGTGACATACACTCGTGCACACTCACACAAGCATACATACATAATGTACACACACATGTATCTCTATACGCATGCCCATACAATGATACATACACTGAAGCCAGAGGGGCAGGAGCTGTGCCGGTCGGGGATTGCCCCGGTGTGTGCTTCACTAGTCGGAGTGGTCCAGCCTGGATTATAGTGGATACTGCAAAATAAAGGCTTATGGTTAACTTTCATGCATAGACTGTCAACACCACCACACAATACAAAAAAAGATAATTTAATTATTATTAAATTAAATAAATCCCAACTCACAATGCGCTCTCTTAGTAAGTTAGTTTCCGTGAGTTTATATCCTTCATACTTCATATAAATCATAGGCTCCTTTGACATACTTCAATCAGATCCAGAATGAGAACCATCTGGATATAGTGTACATGTATACATACATTTTACATAAATATTTGTTTTTCCCATGTGGGTCTGAGTAGCTTTTGTTTTTGATTTTCCTGCAGCACTGCAGTGCATTCTTTGAACCCCAGAACATGTCAATAATTGCCAGTTACAGCAGGTGGACATTAGCAGAAGATTTTTCTTCCAATTGGGGATGTCAATCCTGCCCCACGCTCACCGGTCTTCATTCAGACCATTAACAGCGCAGAGGATGCGTCGTGTTATGTGAATTCATGTCATCCATCCCACCTGCATACATGGCCTACTCGTACCGAACAGTGGGATAGGCTTTGTTTAATATGCGCGCAAGATCTTGTGCATGTGTCCCACACGGTGCCTCAGTTTCTGAAAAGTCTGTCATCCACCAAAGACTATGATTACAATTGAATTAAATACTAATGAGAATTGGGACTCATAGGAGTCAAGGGTCAAAGTAGTGGTAAATGAAGGGCAGGAGCTGTGCCGGTCAGAGCTTGTGCTTGGATACTGCAAAATAAATGCCTATGGTTCACTTCCCCCTCCTTCATACTCTGCACCCCATCTTCTCTCGACTACGGTCTACACCCAGACCCTCCCTGTAATTGAGTGCAAGGGTTGTACACAAGAATGAAGAAATGCTTCACTATAAAGTTGTAAATTATGCTCTTTTTTTCCCTTTCCTTCTTTCTAATCTACTTTTCTTCTTTCCTTGGTCACAGTACTCACACAAAGCTGGTCGCCACCTAAGAAGACAGTTTCCCCATGACTGAGTGATAATTGATATTAGGTGCAGTGAGGAAAACAGGAGTAAAGTGCCTTTCCCAAGGACACAACACTGTGCAACCCGAGCTAGGTTTGAACATTATGCACTCACTAACCTGATGGATTAAGACTCAACTACGAGTTAGCGACTCTAGTCTAGCCATGCATTTATGTGATGACGTACAATAATAATACACACAAAACCCAGTTACCCGCTCACTTTCCCCATGAGAGAGAGAGAGAGAGAGAGGAGAGAGAGAGAGAGAGAGAGAGAGAGAGAGAGAGAGAGAGAGAGAGAGAGAGAGAGAGAGAGAGAGAGAGAGAGAGAGAGAGAGAGAGAGAGAGAGAGAGAGAGGCCCTACTCAGGGGTCATCAAAAGTCCCCCCTCCCCCCCTGTAGATTCCCACCAAGCTAGGCATTTTCCTTTTGTCTGTCCAGTGTCCTCTCTTCTCTTTCTTTAATCTTTGGCCTCCTGGCCCTTTCTTGCGGCATATGCGGATGAACCTCCCAGGTTCCATGGCATAATAATATTAATATAATAATAATCAAGTGTGTTGATTGTGGCCACGTACTGTGAAGAAGAAGAAGAGAGAGAGAGAGAGGAGAGAGAGAGAGAGAGAGAGAGAGAGAGAGAGAGAGAGAGAGAGAGAGAGGAGTGTGCCATTGCCAGTGGAATGGATGAAA
>JAGGCT020004240.1:269023-274023 GCA_017654935.2 Phymorhynchus buccinoides
TCTCTCTGAGAACATTTTGTTAATGACTTTTTAACAGTCAAAGTGTCATGTGACAAGTCTCTCCCTCTCTCTCTCTCTCTCGCCTCTCTCAATTTCTCTCTGGAAAGGTTTTGGCAACCTTTTACTTTAGCCACCCCCACCCCTCCCAACATGTAGGGCCCTTAATCTCATAGTCTGATAATCCACCCTAGGTTGATCCTAACCCTATCCCTTTCTGAGACAAATGGCAGAATGTTGCTTCTCAGTGAAAATGTTCAATAATAATAATAATAATAATAATTGTACATTTATATAGCGCTTTACTTCAGATGAGCCCAAAGCGCTTTACAATCAATGATTCATCAACAGACAACAAAAACAGCATTCAAGAGTGACACCAGCCAGCAACAGCGCATATACAAAGCAACTCTCTCTCTCTCTCTCTAACACTAACACACACACACACACACACACACACACACACACACACACACGCACACGCGCACGCACGCACACACACACACACACACACACACACACACACACACACACACACACACACACACACACACACACACATAAACACACATATTTATCAATGCCAAAATTTGAAGAAAAAACCCCAAACAAAGCGAAAATATGACGGTTGGTGACTACACGTGTGCATGCATGTGCAAGTGTAAAGTCAAAGTCAAAAGTCAAAAGTCAGTCAAAGTCAAAAGTCAAAAGTCAAAAATACTTTATGATCACGTTAAGTGAAATTGCAGTGTGGTCTTGTACAAGCACAGTACAAGCAAGGGAACACATTTGCATGCATTAAAAATGGAAACAAAACTAAGGGAAAATGGACAACAAATCATGCTTCGCAAGAAGTTGGACATAAATAGGGTCGATGCAAGCGACTATCAAAGCGTTAAGAACTGCCCTCTTTCCCACCATTTATATCCTCGCATTCATTTATTCACCCTCACCCCACCCCCATGCCCTCCACTGCTCTCCAAGTCACCCCAAGCTTTCACATATTTTAAGTGTGTAAGAATGTGATCAAATGTTGATATAGCGGATTTGAACGATTCACGAGAATCTGAGCTTCCGATGGTCGGAAAAATCTCTTGCCTCATAGGCCATACGTGTTATTGCAAATGTAGAAATGCGTGAGCACAGAGTGTGTGTGTGTGGGGTGGGGGTGGGGGGTGGGGGGTTAACTCATGAACTATGATGTATCCATGGCCGGACCACTTTTTCAGAGACTGCTACGTCCCTGTTGTATTGCACTGCATTGCGTTACATTACTATATTGTATTGTATTATATGGTATTGCATCATCATGTATTGTATTACATTCGCAATGCCTTGCATTGTTATTTCTTTCATTGCATTGCATTGTATTGTCGACACAAACGCCGTGTGAAGGGGTCTCCGAAAACCTACAGATATTTTATCCTGTTTAGTCAGAAAATACATCGGTCACACTGTTGGCTTTTGGCAAAGGTTTGACAAGAGAATGGCTAGGATTGAATGTAAAATGGAAGGGGGCGAGTGGGTATGGGGGGGGGGGGGGGGGGGGGGGGGGAGGGAGTGGGGGGGGGGGGGGGCTCATAATCGGTCTTTGAGGTGTTTTGCCAACAGTCTGCTATTAGATTCTAGGTTCACACGTGCAAATGGGGATACACGGTGAATAAAGAAAACTAGGCAAAAAAACACACCAAAAACACACACACAAAACTAAAAGAAGAACTCGAGTGCCTTCTCAGACCCGACGTATTGACAGCAGCAATACCCTTCTCAAAGAGATCCCATCTCATTGGGCATAGTCCAATATTTGCTTCAGTTTGGCACTTTAATTTTTTTAATTTTTTTAAATTCTTTTTTTGACAGTCGCACCCTCAGTCCTCATACCCACCCCCCCCGCTCTCATCAATTCTTCTCTTATTTCTTTTTCTTCTTCTGCGTTCTCAGGCCATATGGCCATAATGGGTAAGGTGCGTATATGTCCGGTTTTCAGTTTTCGCTGATCTCCCCTACGCTGCGTACAGCCGACACATTCCGATTTCTAAGATCTTCAAAAAAAGCATCCAAAATGAGGTCTTATAAGGGAGGGGTCTAATAAGGGAGGTAATTTTAATACTTACAAAAAAGAAACAATGTCTCAGAGAAGTAGGTCTTATTGTGGGAGGGAGTCTTATAATGGGAGGTCTTATAAGGGAGGTTCCACTGTATTTCGGCTGTCCACGCATTCCCCACGCTGGCCACTACGTTCTGGCCGTTCTCACTACGACCCCACCACGCTAACTTTTCCATCACGTCCTCGGATACGTGTGTTTGGAGCATGTTCACAATGCGGGTAGAGAGAACGCGGCCTACCACGTTCTCGATCCACAGTCCCCACCACGCTCTTACTACGTTACGCTCGACTGCAGTACGCTACGCCACCGTCCACGCTACGATCAGTCACGTTCTGGGCTGATCGTGCAGGACGTGGCGAGAACGTGGTCGATCTGTAACGGGGGTCTAAACCTTTAGGAAGGCGACCAGCAAGATCGACAGTCTTTCTTTCGTTGAGGATGGAGTGGAGTGGAGGGTAAAGGGGGTAGTTAGTGTGTGTGTGTGTGTGTGTGTGTGTGTGTGTGTGTGTGTGCGTGCGCGTGTGTGCGTTGCGTGTGCGTGTGTGCGGCGTGCGTGCGTGCGTGCGTGAAGAAAAGCATTTGAGTGTGTGTGTGTGTGTGCGTGTTGCGTGCGTGTGCGCGCGATGTGTGGCGGGGGCAATTGAAGGCGACATAGGCAAACAGGTAGCACAAGTAAAATATTCTTTAAGGTCTTTGCAACAAAGGGGACTTGTTTGCTCGAAGCTCCTCGGTCCCGTTCATTGCTATAGAGCCAATGGTTCAGTGTTTACCCCAGCTATTTACCACGGGACGGAGACCTCCCTTCACAAGGACGACACCTGCCCCCATAGGCTGGCTCTATAGACGTTCAGCTTCTGCCCCTCTTTAGCTTGTTTACCCTAGCTCACAATGGCGCAGGGTGGAATAAAGTAAGGGGGAAATAAAAGTGTTCTTATTCGCATGAATGTAGCAAAATGGGAAGAGGTGTTCGGATGAAAGGACTGACTGGTGGGAGAGAGAGGACCAGGGGAGATATCAAGACTTTAGACGAGAGGAAAGAGAGAGAGGGAGATGATTTATAGTATCTAGCTGTGAATTAGGTGTGTGGACAAGAAAAAAACGGATTAGTATCTGCGGTCGTCACTTAGGCAGCACAATAGACAGATAATTACTATAAGGTGTCCGAGATCACGTTTTGAGTATTGAAAGGAGTTAGGAGAGAGAGAGAGAGAGAGAGAGAGAGAGAGGAGAGAGAGACTTAGCTGAGAGAGAGAGAGAGGAGAGATACTGAGAGAGAGAGAGAGAGAGAGCGACGATCGAGAGTGAGAGAGAGAGGGGACGAGATAGAGTCTGAGAGAAGAGAGAGAGAGAGAGAGAGAGAGAGAGAGAGAGAGAGAGGAGAGAGGTGAGAAGATAGAGAGAGAGAGGAGAGAGAGAGGACAGAGAGAGACGAGAAGAGAGAGAGAGAGTAGAGAGAGACGGCATCTGAGAGAGAGAGAGAGAGAGAGAGAGAGAGAGAGGAGAGACTCAAAACGCCTCAAATGCTTATTTATGAAAGTCTTAAAAAAACGCATCATCGCCTTGCTCTACAAGACAGAGAGATCAGAGAGAGAGAGAGAGAGGAGGAGAGAGAGAAAAAGAGAGAGAGAGAGAGAGAGAGAGAGAGTGAGTGTGTGTGTGAGAGAAGAGAGAGAGAGAGAGAAAGAGACTGAGAGAGATAGTTTTCGGTGAGATTGAGAGAGAGAGAGACGTGAGAGAGAGGAGAGAGAGAGAGCGAGAGAGGCAGAAAAGAGGCAGAGAGACCAGGTGTGAATAGAAAAAGATAGAATTTATGACCGAGGACCGTGGGAAAGTAAATAATCAGTATAATCAAAAGTAATGACTGAAACATTATCAGGTGTTCAGAAAAAATGTATTCATTTGCTGTCACAAAGTTTGGAGATCATCATGAACAATCGCCTGAACATGCTCTCCGGCGTTAAAGACCAAAGTGACGCACCACGATCTCAGTCCTTGGGGGTTTTTTTCAAGGGTAGCTGTGACCCACATACACCTACTGTCCCCAACTTCAAATTGAGGCAGCTTTATAAAATGGATGGCTTCGTTTTCAACGTGGGGGGATTCGTATGGGATTCAAACCTGGTCAAAACAAGATTTATTTCCAGCTAAAATAGGGAAAACACGTGAAAATCCGTGATTTTCACACGTGATACGGCTAAACTATGGCTGACCGTTTCAATTCAAGAGTTCAAGGTTGGTGTCCTGAAATAATGTTACGTACTAACCTGCTAATCTCTTCATTGATTTTCCATGATCCAGCATCAGATTGCAAATATCAAATCGTAGGCAAATCGTTCTTATGAATATCCAAAACAAAAACTACCAACGAATAATTATGAAAGCTTGTTGTAGTTAGCTAGAACACGCTTGTATTGTTAGCTATAAAATCTATCAATGTAGAAACAATGGCTGGATATATACCAGTTGTCGCCATTTTCGGGGCCCGGCCGCCATTTTATGGATAAAGATGGCGTAGCATCCAACTACTTCACTAGTCAGATTTATCCCAATATGGCGGCTACGACACAAGCTGATATCCAGCCATAGGGCTGCCGATAAAGCTGGGGCAGAGAAGAGAAGATGATAAGAATAAGAATAATAACGGAAGGCAAAGACTTTTCCATTGTAAAGGGACACTACTCGTATTCCAGTCAAGGCTGTCCGCAGCACCAAATCGCCTAGCCCCTTGCAGGTCAAAACCACAGAGGAACAAACCCAAAGATTTCATTATCGACAAAGGATGCTTCAAGTTTGTTCATGATAGAGCCTTCATTAAACACAAGAAAGTAGCAAAAACCAAGACAGAAAACAATCCATAGAAATAATGTAACATTATAATAATATATTAGCATCTAG
>JAGGCT020004241.1:0-7500 GCA_017654935.2 Phymorhynchus buccinoides
TGAAGGCGGATGTTGCGACCGAAAATAAACCTAGAGATAATGATACAACGCTTAACGGTAAAGCTACTGGTGATGCGACTCCTGTGGCTAACAATCCTACAGAACATCCTGCAGCAAGTGCGCTGATGGAAGCAGACCCGGTGTTCACGTACATTGCGGCATTAAAGATGGAAGAATACGTCCACTTGGTTCTGTTATAATGGGTAAGGTCTTTCTCCAGTTCTCTTTGTATTGCCGTGAGTTCTGACAGTCTGAACTTTTGGGCTTCAGGACTCACAGTCTCGGGTTCTGGCACTTCTATGGGTATCTTTGGATATGTTTTTACGGACATGGTTTTATATATTTTACAAAAATGTTATTTAATTTATTGTGGCTATTATGTGGAGAAGATCTTCAGATAAAACGCTTTCAGTGTAATAAAACCCAATGAGATCTAAATTAGTAAGGTTGATGGAAGTTAATTCTTTGAGATTGTTTGGATCAACATTTAATGTAACTTTATTACTGGTCGACACAGCCCTAATTTGTTCGCCACTGTTTTGAATAACAATAGTACACCTCAGTGTTTCAACATCCAAGTTTTGCCAAGAAATGAGAATCCCTTTCATTAGGATGTCGCTAACACCAACAGGCGGGCCTGGATCATCTGCTCTAACAGAAAGCTCAAACATCATAGTAAATTCATCTGCTAAAACCATTGAGGGAATGAACTCTAATTGCGTGGCTCCCTCTTTTGTTACTGTCTTTTTTTCTGTGCAGTATGTACTGTCTCTTTTTATAAGGTTTGATTGCTATTTCTCTTCTGCTGTTGGATTGAGGGATAAGACTAATATGCAACGGTCCTGCATTCAATGATTTACGAAAGTGATTGCTATTGTCAAAGAATGTAAACGGACTCAAAAATTCAAACTTAATTTCCCAATCAACGAATGGAACTATGTGCCATTTGTTGTCCCTTTTCTTAACAACTTATATTCAAACTGGCCAACATTGTCAGCTACTACATTACGCAGTTGCTCTAGTTTAGGAATCTTTTTATCGCTTACTTCTGCGCGTTTATAATAGCCATCTTTTGTGTACTCAAATCCATACAGTGCTCCTATCTCTCCATTCAGATCGAAGTCTTCTGTGTCTGCTAGGTCCTTCAATTCTAAAGTTGTGCACCTAACAGGATCGAGCATAACCGGTTGATCTGGTCCACGTGACATTATGTTTTATATCTATAATTATTTTATTTCCAACAAAGCATGCAGACTGCTGCATTGAACGTCTTTACCTTGCTGGTCAGTTATTCTGATCTTCAACGAATGATGACGCCCTGACATTAATTCCTTAAACTGTAAGTTTGGAAATGTTATTATTTCATAATCACAGTATGCTGTTTGCCCCGATGGAAGAACTCTTAGCACTGTAGATCCCTGACCATCGAATAAGTTCTCATCTGTACTCAGGATATCTAAATGAAAATACAATAATGAATGTACAGCAAGTTCAACTGAGTTGTCTCCTTCAAAGTCGTTGTCGCTGTTTTGTGAGAGGTCAAATGTGTAGTCGACCTTATCATTAGTTGTAAACCCTAACATTTTTGCCAGTCCTTTTGCAAAGTAGTAACGCGCGCTTTCATGCTTGCTGAAGGTTAACGTTACTGTCAAATTTCCCTCGTTAAGTTTTAAAGTTATGTCTAACTTGCTTAGTATTTCTTTTAGTGAGCAATGACCATAATATCCATCCGGCATAGTTAGTTCACTGATTAGTTGTCCGCGGGTATCAAATTTTTTTATCCAGTTATTCTCTAAGGATTCGCTTACGTTGAACCACTTGACTTTATAGAATACTTCGCAGAGCGCAACTTTGAGCCCACCGTGGTTTTCAATAGGACGTGGTAAGTTTACTGGCTCGTCTTGATCAGTTATACAAATAAACATTTTGTTAAATAGTATAAAATGAATGCGTTTAAATATAACAAAGACGCTGCATATGCAGTTGGATCTTATCATCTTAAAACTATAGATGTTGACAATCTTGTTGTTGCAGTAGGACTTGATTCCTTTCAGGTTAAAGTGAGTAATCCATTAGACCATTATTTAAATCCCACCATCAAACAAGACCGCATTGCCAAAGCATGGTTTACTCATCCGATGCAGTTCTATCAAAACCAGTTAAACTTTGCTGTGTTCTGTGCAACAACTGGCTGTGGTGTGTCATACGCCGATCACTTAAATCATCCTGATCTCATGGTGAAATCGGTCTATCAATTTCATTTCTACTACATGTTCAGCCGCATTCTGTCGGAGATGCAGGCGCCATTACCCCATGACAAAACATTCAATCCATTCAACAACAGAATCTCGATGAAAGCTTTTGAACGCATCTGTTACGAATATAACATTAACCCTAGATCAGACTTCCAACAAAAGTTAGATCACAATCATGGGCTTGGGACTCTGTACTTTTGGGGGACTCACAGAAAATATAACTATGACTGGAATCCGCCTAACACGTCTTTCTCTTCAGGCACGACAGTTCGTCTGGGATCGATAGAGCAAGAACATAAGAATGCTTGGTCAACTTTTATTCTTGATACTTCTGAAGGACTGACTAAGGCTGGGATAGAACGAATCAATGATTCTATTCGTACTTATGTGTGGTGTTTGCTGGGATCGCAAGCGCAAGTGAGGTCAGACATCATGGATTCTTCTACTGGGTTTGATGCGCAGAAACAGTACTTAGTTAATCTAGAAGATGCAATCAATTCTGCTGTGGACCTCTCAGCAAGCATCAAAAGGTACCAGGATGTTTTGAGATATGCGAGATCCAAAGTAGACTTTGTTGTCGGCAGTGGACTCTACATGCTGCCCTCTGATCTCAGACTTCAAACAGGAACCATTGTAAACTACAACAACGAAATCCTTGTAGCTGGGGACATCCAAAATATTGGTAAGAACAAAGAAGTGAATTCTAATGTAACTGCACCATCGATTATACACAGACCACACCATCCGATCCCTGCAATAGTCACCATGAATACAATGAACCACAGCGATATCACTGATGACGATGATTCTCACGAATACGAAAAAACGGCATTAGTTATTTTTCTGACCGTAGCCGGCTTAGTTTATCTTTATTTTACTAAAAAGTAATCCTATAACTAAAACTAGTAATGCCCATAAGTGTTCAGCCATGAAGCCGACTACTTTACCTGCAGCTGAAAAAAGCCAACTAACAACTGCGCCTAATACGCCAGGCAAATGCATCCAACGCTTTCTCGGCTAGCTTTCTTAACAGATGGTGTAAATGCTCCAGTTGTTTTTTGATCCAGTTCTTGTCACCTGGTGGTGTTGGCCATGGTGGCGGCGGTGGTGGTGATGATCCACCTGTTAAAGCTACCACTAAAGTAGAAATCGCGAACCCCACAGCTGTCATGACGCTGGCTATCGTGACTCCTTGCTCTCTAAATAATGTTCTTATTCGTTCAGCTAGTGTTGTGTTTTCGTATAAGATTCTTTGGATGGTTTCCTTTATTCTGTTCACTTGCGTGCATAACTGTTCGCAATTATTTGACAGTACTTCTAACCTTGCTGCTCTCTCTTGTTGAAGATCATTTAGTCTTTGTAAGATTCTGTCTTTTACGTCTTGCCCCATGTTGTTGTCATCTGCTTCGGCCAACTTTTGTTTTTCTCTGTCGATGTGAGCATCAAGTTCGCCTAGCTTTGCTACATTGTTCATCAACTCGCCTCTGATAGATTTCAGGGATTCGTTGAGAGCCATTATGTCTCTCATAGGTAATGGCGGGTCATGCAATGTTTTTAATTGTGTTTCTTCATCTTCGAAAGTTATAAAACTGGTTTCCATTTCTATGATGTTATCCGCAGTTGCGCTTAAGTCTCCGAGGGGAATCGCTTTAAGTTGGGAATCAGTAGGTAGTTCTTGTAGCGTATTTTGAAGGCGGGAAACAGCTTCTGCTCGTAAGCCCGAGTTTGAAACGAAATTGAATCGCCTTTGATCACTAACACTGAGCCTGTTACGAATCGTACTCTGTTTAAGAAACTTTGATGGGTCTGGTTTGGATGTAAGTCGGACAGGACCATCTTCACCCTTCGCGTATAGATGGTTGTCTTTATCTACTTCAAAGTCATCGGGATCTAAAACTACAGGCAGATCTTGTCCTATGCTTTCATAAAATGATCTTACTTTACTTTCCGTTAGTTCCTGTCTTAAAGATTGGTGTCGGTGGGACAATAAAGGTCTCTCACTCATGTCATCCCCTGGTTCAAAGACAGCATAATCATTGTCGTAGGCATCTTCTACACCAGCCATATTATAATTAAGTTTTTATTTTTAGATGATAAAAAGATGTCGCAATCATATGGAACAATTCTTGATCCGTACAGACGGGTAAAGGAACCACTCGGCGTAAAAGGAATCAGGCAGAGTATCGTAATAAGCAACAATCCTTCAACTATTGATCAAAGACAACAATTATTAGTAAGATTTCCGAGTCTCGGGAGTAATGAAGTAATCGTGCCAGGTACGGCTCGTCTCGCATTTAAAATAGAACTCGTGTCAGAGGCGGACCCGAACAGAACTGTCGTCGCCAATCTCGGTAGAGCCATCGTCAAGAAGATTACTATTAAACTTGAAGGGAGGGAGGTAATGTCATTGGATAACGCGGATGTCTTCATGATCTATAGCGATCTGTGGCTGACAGAGAATGAAAGAAAAGACAGGATTTATCAGGGGATACAAGGAGTCAATGGGCTTAAGCATAGAGTGGATGCTGGAGACAAAGGGGATAACAATAAGGAAGCTCTGGTCGCACAAATTTATGGCACCCGCTTTTGTATACCTCTCGACTTTGAACTACTTAATGCTCACTCCCCGTATTATCAGGGGGCTTTACAAGACAGACTCATGTACGAACTAACTTTTAACGAGTACAGTCGTGTTATCAAATCTTGAGATACTGATGCGAAGTACATCATCTCGGACATCTCATTGGAGTTTGATGTTGTCCGGCACCAAGAACTAGCACGGTTGATCTTGCAGCAGTACCAGTCGTGATTAGCGATATACTACGACAGAATTTTACATCACAGCATGATAGTGAAGAAGAAGTCGGACTCAGTTTGGAACATAGATTTAAATGTATCCGCAAGATCGCTGAAGGGGATTCTGTTACTGTTTGAGGACCCAAAGAAAGCCTTTTATGAGAGAGTAAGTGAGAGGTATTGTAATCCTAAGATAAGTAAACTGACAGCTGTTATAGAGGGACAACCGAATCAAGTCTATGCCAACGCTTTGTTAGGTTATCAGCAGTTTGATGAAATACGAAAGCTGTTTGGTGGGGCCGGCATGCAGAGAGATCCAGTTGTTGATCAGGTTTGCAAAGACCTGCATCTTCATGATGTCAGACATGAAGAATATTTATCTTTCAAGTATGGTTTGTGGCTTGACCTTAGAACAACTCGATGGCTTGGAGTCAAAACGGACTATCTTCAGATGGTCCATTGACATGTTATTGAACTTATTACGAACACTAATAACGTGTATGAAAAAAAGACTGCAGAAATATAAAAAGCATAACCCTCTTTTTTATATTTCTGCAGTCATTGTTTGATACAAGTTATTAGTTTTTGTAATAAGTCCAATAATACGTCAATGGACTATCTAAAGATATGACTCCAAGCCATCGAACTGATGACAACAAACTTCATGGTAGTGGAAGAACAGTGGGTGAAGGATCAGGCGGGATTAACATTCAGATCCACAAGGAAGTTGAGGAAGGCGATGATAACATTTATATGTATGCATACTTAGTGTGCGACGCGCAGCTGAATATTGAAAACAACAGATTAAAAGATATTGTCTATTGAAATAATGGACTTGAAGACTGATCTTAATTTCCTTACAATGGAACCTCACTGCTGTTTGTTCTGCGGTATGACTGGTTGTGGGAAGACAATATTCGTGTTAGATCTGTTGCAAACGGTGTATCGTCATCATTTTGATCACATAGTAGTTTTGTGCACTACCCTGAAGTACAACAAAGCATACAAGGAAAGGTCATTCATATGGTTGGATGATGAGGTCTATCTGGTTGACCCCGGTGACAAACTGAATGAATGCTTGGATTATTTTTATAGATTGTTTGAAGGAACGCCAACGCTGTTTATAATTGATGACTGCTCGGCTGAAAAGGACATAGTGAAGAAGAGAAACAACTTAGCTAAGTTAGCGTTCAGTGGTCGCCACGCAGGGATCAGCGTGTGGATTTTAACGCAGAAATACAACTCGGTTTTGAAAGACTTCAGGGAGCAATTAAAGACAGTTGTTTTGTTTTACACTAAAGACAAAACTAGCTTTGACGATTGTTTAGATGAGAATAATGTGATTGAGTCGAAAGATGAGAGAGATCTGATCAAACAAAAACTAAAAAAAAAATTGTACAGTAAACTAGTGATGAAAACGGATTGTCCTACACAGTATAAATGTTTGTGAAGTTATAAAGTTCATGAAGTAAACAGTCACTCTCTGTTCTTCTTCTCTGTCGGTTGATCTTCTACTAAGCAATCGCTCTTACGCTTTCTGTTCTCTGCTGAACGGTCACACTCATTCTCACATGGATGGCAAACATGATTGAGTCTTTGTCTAGTTTCTTCCATAAGTTTGGTCCATTCTTTATCAAGTTCTTGTACCTCCTTGCAGAATTCAAATTCTCTCTTTTGAGATTCTGTCATGCAACAACGACACATCATCACATCAATCCATGTTATGTTTTCTAAATTTAGTGTTTCTTTATCTGGCATATATCGCTGGATTAACTTAGCATACGAGTTCAATAATGCACCCATTTGAGTTTGAGCTTGAGTTTGAGCTTGAGCTTCCATTTTATCTCGCGTCTTTTTTTAAAAATAATTGGAACTGTGTTTGGTGGGATTATGTGCAGTTCTTCTTTAACAAAGGCTCTTTGTGGAGCCGGTCGTTTTGTCGCGTCAGTTTCCCTTAAATAATAGACAGGAGGATTCATCTCTACTACTCTTTTTATTTCGTACGGATCAACGCTCCAGATCGGGTCTGTCGCTCTAATGCGCGTGTCTCCTTTGGCTTCTCCGGGGGCATAAAGATACCTGTATTTCAATGCGAAGGATAATAGTTTGTTACTGGTGGCTGGATTCAAGTCAGAGTCGATTGATTTCTTTTGTATCGCCTTAACGGGTTTCAGTCCTGTGACTTTGGATTCTTCATTATTCATTGCACGCAAAACTGAGGACAGTCTTCTGACCCATTCAGTGTTTCTAGTATTGTCAAGAAGCTCCCTGTGGTATTGGTAAGAGAAAAGTCTTTCCGACAACTGTTTGTTAAAGTTTTCAACCAACGCCTGGGATCTGTGAACACCAGGAATGCCTCTTCTAATTTTGACTCTGTGCTTTAACAGTACCTGATTCACCTGACCTTTGAATTTTTTGCCTTCATCAATTTGCATCATACGAGGATATG
>JAGGCT020004241.1:12500-17777 GCA_017654935.2 Phymorhynchus buccinoides
CCTAGGGTTATTTTTTTATAAACTGAAAGAAGCAGATTTTGATATTGGGGGTTGTAAACATGTTGAGGTGTGTGTGTGTGTGTGTGCGTGTGCGTGTGCGTGCGTGCGTGTGTGTGTGTGTGTGTGTGTGTGTGTGTGTGTGTGTGCGCGTGTGCGCGTGCGTGTGAGGGGTGTGTGTGATCAAAGTGCAAGACTGACTTCCAAAAATACTAACACTAACAGTGCAAACTGATAATGCTGCAATTTGAACACATGCACACACACACGCACACACACACACACACACACACATACACACACACACACTGGGCAATGAGTTGACAGGAAATACAAGAGCACACAAAGCCAGACTCACTGTGTGTGTGTGTGTGTGTGTGTGTGTGTGTGTACTGCATGTCGCAGCCAAAAAAGTCGCTCAGTCAAATAAATCGCCCGGCTACTATGAGAGTGTGTATTTGCGACATTTTGCGACATTTTGCATGAACCACAAATTTCACTTTTTTCTAAAGTTAGGGATAGCTGCATACCCACATGGAACTATGCCGATACAAATTGCATTTGGCATAATATGCACACGAGACAAGACACCTAGACACACCCACATGTGTACACAAACACACACAGACACACACACACTCGGCACATAGCCTGACTGGAAACCCAAGTACATGCAGACACACACATGCACACATGCACACACACATGTACACACACACACGCGCGCGCGCGCGCACACACACTGTAGGTCTAGATGTACACAAATTGGAAGACCTGTATTATAGATCTAAAATAAAAGATCTGTAACATTGTCTTCACGTACAACAGCGTAATATTTGTGTGACTGTGTGAAGGTACACATGTATAAATAGAAAGGCTAAGTGTGCAAGTGAAGCCTAGAAACGATCATCTCTGCATACACTAGTCTAGAGTCGTTCAAGATTTTGAAAGTTAGAAGAAAAAAAGGTAGGCTACCTGTTACGCCTATCAGATAGATCAAACTATCTTGAAGTCTGATCAGCAGACTTGGGCTTTGTCTGCTGGCCTTGGCTTTGTTTACAACCACTACTTTGATGTCTATTTTCTCACTTCAACAACAAGGACGCCATGTTGACGACAAAGCGCTGGTTACTAAACGTAGTGGATGGTCTTTCCAGCCCTAAATTTCGTAATCAACTCCTCCCTAAATAACCGGAAGTAGAGTTCCATGCAATGCAGACTCACTAAATTTATAAAGTAACTACGTTTAGTTTCCCACTTTCGCTTTAGTAGATCTTCATACAATCAACGGCAGGAGGTCAGTGACGTCCTTCACCAGGCGGTTGGCCTTGATGGTGCCACAGCAGGCTGTCTTCTGGCCGTACAGGTACCTGAACAGACAAGCACAATACAGGTGTAAAACACACATTCATATGCCAAACATATGCACACACACATGTATACACAATCACACATGTGGTGTTTTGGTATATTCTAGTCACAGAGACTTGCTCTGTGAAATTATGACTGCTCTGTCCTGGAGAGCGCATCACTGCAAGCACAGCACAGGTCTACTCAATATATTTTTTGAGGAGGGAGAGGGGGAGGGTGACGAGGGAGTGGGGGCTGACTTTGGAAAACTAGCTATCAATTCGGTCATACCAGGCAACACGGATTCCTTCCTGCTCTAAATGAATTTTAACTGCCATGGTATTTTTACATGCGTAAAGCACACGGGTCAGACTAGCTTTAAGTCCCCATCTAGTGATGTACTGAGGATGGAAAAGTGATGGGACAAAATGTCCTGAGATTAAAGAAATTAATAGGACAAAGTCCTGGCTCTTGCATAAATCAATAAAACAAAGTATGCTAGTGTATTTGTCCTGACAGGGGAGAACACAATGAAATATTTTCAATTTTAATAGGTCAATGGCCTATGACCAGGGCCTCAGGACACCACTGCCATGTGAAAGACTCAACGTTCACTTCTATTTTCCTGTCAAACTTGAAAGAAAGGGCAAGGCCGGGATTCGAACCCGCATCACTCATGCATTTATGCATTGAATTTGGCAGGCGAATGTCTAAACTACTCTGTCACGTTTCTTCCACGTATATATATGACTCTGCCTTTTCCCTTTGCTTACTGTGTTCTACTATTGTTCTGTCTTACCGGTCCATTCTCCTGCCTTTTTTCACGAAACACTTTCGAAAAGATTCCCTCCAACTGAAGTCAGACTTGCTGGGCCTAACTATTTTCTAAGTTAGGCGCATAACGGCAGCATGAAGCATCTGCGCTCGTAATTGACAGGAAACTGAGCGATCTAAGAAGAAGAAAGACACACGCACATACACACACTGTCACACAAGCATACACACATGCACACAAACAAAAGCAATGACACATGCAAGCAAACCGCAAACACACACACACACACACATGTATACACATACATACATAATTATACACACACACAAACAAATATGCACACAAGAACAAATACAGACATGTGCACATGCATACACACAAAACCTTTGTAAAAGCTGATGGTTTTGGGAATCTAACATGCATATCTAATCTATTATCTATTCCATAAAACATGCACACCTAACTAAACACAAATCATCCTCCCTCACACAAAACACCAAACTCTGTTGTCAAAAAGTATTTGTATCCTGAACAATCAATCAATCAAAAAATGTATTGTCTTTAAAACATAAAGAAATTATTTGTCTGGCATGCACATAAAACACTGTATATAAACATAGAAATAATAAGACATGCATAATATACAGTAAATACATCATAAGAATTAAATTACAATGCAATATAAGACACACACACACACACACATAACATACACACACCAACCTCACACACACATACACCCCTTCCCTTCCCCACATGTTTTTCAAAATCTCCACCCTCAACCACACCATCACAGATTCACACGCACACACACAGAGCTAAACAAACAATTTTTTTATAAAAGTAATAATAGGACAACAGACACAATTTATAAAACTTATTAAAAGGGGGTACATACAAACGAGGTTTTAATCCCTTGACTGCCAGAGAAAAATTAAAGAAAAAATCATTGTACAAATCATGCCATGAAAAAGACAACTGATAGAGCCAATCTGGCAAATTGGTCTGGGGGTATAACTCTCTTGACTGTGTTAGAGCAACAACCAGCATATCAGAGTTATTCCTCTTCATCTGATGACATCATCAGTCGTGTCATCAAGTCAGTACGTAATACGTTATATGGCAGCCAAGGGGCAATGCTGAATACTAGAACAATGTAAAATAATGTATGCTAAAGTCAACACACATTCAGTGATTCACCCTAGCTCTCTTTCCCTCCCCCCTCCCTCCCCCCCAATCTCTCTCCCTCCCCCCCCCCCCACTCTCTCTCTCTCTCTCTCTCTGAGTCTCTCTCTCTCTCTCTCTCTCTCTCTCTCTCTCTTCTCTCTCTCTCTCTCCAATGAGCAACATCCTCCTCCCCTACCCGTCCCCCAATACAATTATTTCACTCCCTACCTCCCCTCTCAGCTGTCTTCTCCATACGCTATCCCTTTTCCAGCGTGGCCGTACAGCAGACACCTACCTCCACCTCCTCTCCCTCCTCCACCCCCTCCCCACTACAATCCCGCACAGAGACAGACTCATCTCCATTCACCGTGGCAGTACTTTCCCTTTGCACAGCAACATCCACAAACTGTATTCGGTTAGGCCTAGCCTAATTCAATAGGCCTAGCGTGTGTGTGTGTGTGTGTGTGTGTGGGAGCAAAGAGGATTGGACTGCTACCGCGGAGAGGAGAGAGAGAGAGAGAGAGAGAGAGAGAGAGAGTGAGAAAGAGAGAGAGAGAGAGAGAGAGAGAGAGAGAGAGAGAGAGAAGAGAGAGAGAGAGAGAGAGAGAGAGAGAGAGAACTTGTGTGAGTAAGTGGTGTGCATGTGTGGTCGTGCTTGCGTGTAATTATGTGTGTGTGTGTATGTGTGTGCGAGCGCGCGCGCGCGCGCGCGCGCGCGCGCGCGCGCGCGTGTGTGTGTGTGTGTGTGTGTGTGTGTGTGTTAAGAATCTGACACCACTGCAAAGTGAAAGACGCAATGCCCCAACTGATAGAATGGTTGCGGCGTTCTTCACAAACTTAAAATATCGTATACGTTCGTATGCGTGTGAGTGCGCATGCGAGCTCGCAAATATGTGCTTTTAAATATCATACTTCACTTTGATTTATCACTGCTGTGTTCTACGAAAACGTATTCATGCAGCTAATGGTGCTAATGTGCCAGTACAGTCTTCTATTTCCAAATTTGCACCTTGTGTTGAGAGTGACTGAACGGAAACTAAAAGGATTCCACAAGTGTCTATGCTACATTCTACAAGAACTTATCATACTTCATCATACCTGTGTGTTAGCACATGTATGTATGCGAGCGCGTTTTTTGAGTAAATATGGTTTAACGTCACATTTTATATAATGTTTTTCTATGGTTCATCTAGGTTTTTTGTTGTTATTTTGGGAAGTTTTTCCACTCCGCGTTTTTGAGTAAATTTGGTACAACGTTACATTAATTTTTTTTTTTCTTTTTTTCTTTTTTTCCTCTATGGTTAATATAGGGTTGTTGTTTTTTTGTTTTGTTTTTTGTTTTGTCGTTTTTTTTTTCCTCAACCTAGTGCCGGCAATGCTGAGACAGAACTTTTGATTTATATTTGCTGATAGTGGCTACCTCTTGTTGAGTGGCGCGTCCAGTAGGCCTAGTGGCTGAAATTGAACTGAACTTGAAGAGACTTTATAAGTGTAGCGCTCTAGGGTGCTTCCGTGGATTGGGTTTAATAAGTAGGCCTAATTGACCTACTTACGTTTGTTTTTTCTTTCCTGTTTCTTGTAGTGTACTAATTTTGTTTTCTGGTTGTCATTGACTTGAATGAGTGTGAATTGTCTGTGTATAAAAGTTTATTTTCTGTCTCCAATCCCTAGCATCATTTGCCTTCATAAAACTGATAATCCTGTACTTTTTGAACATGTATAATAATAATAATAATGGAACTACTGTTGCACACCTTAATGTTTACCACTTATACAACAAACTGCCAAATATATGTTTGCTTCTAGATCACACACCACATATTCATGTTTTAGGACTTAGTGAGACCCGCCTTAATTCTTACATTCCAGATAGCATGCTAACCATCCCCAACTTCAATATTATCCGCCGTGATGCATCTAACCCGGGCGAAACTGGCCTAGCAGTCTATGTTCACAACAGTATTTTACAAGTTGCACGAAGGAGATTA
>JAGGCT020004241.1:18277-28277 GCA_017654935.2 Phymorhynchus buccinoides
AGAACAAATACAGACATGTGCACATGCATACACACAAAACCTTTGTAAAAGCTGATGGTTTTGGGAATCTAACATGCATATCTAATCTATTATCTATTCCATAAAACATGCACACCTAACTAAACACAAATCATCCTCCCTCACACAAAACACCAAACTCTGTTGTCAAAAAGTATTTGTATCCTGAACAATCAATCAATCAAAAAATGTATTGTCTTTAAAACATAAAGAAATTATTTGTCTGGCATGCACATAAAACACTGTATATAAACATAGAAATAATAAGACATGCATAATATACAGTAAATACATCATAAGAATTAAATTACAATGCAATATAAGACACACACACACACACACACATAACATACACACACCAACCTCACACACACATACACCCCTTCCCTTCCCCACATGTTTTTCAAAATCTCCACCCTCAACCACACCATCACAGATTCACACGCACACACACAGAGCTAAACAAACAATTTTTTTATAAAAGTAATAATAGGACAACAGACACAATTTATAAAACTTATTAAAAGGGGGTACATACAAACGAGGTTTAATCCCTTGACTGCCAGAGAAAATTAAAGAAAAAATCATTGTACAAATCATGCCATGAAAAAGACAACTGATAGAGCCAATCTGGCAAAATGGTCTGGGGGGTATAACTCTCTTGACTGTGTTAGAGCAACAACCAGCATATCAGAGTTATTCCTCTTCATCTGATGACATCATCAGTCGTGTCATCAAGTCAGTACGTAATACGTTATATGGCAGCCAAGGGGCAATGCTGAATACTAGAACAATGTAAAATAATGTATGCTAAAGTCAACACACATTCAGTGATTCACCCTAGCTCTCTTTCCCTCCCCCCTCCCTCCCCCCAATCTCTCTCCCTCCCCCCCCACTCTCTCTCTCTCTCTCTCTGAGTCTCTCTCTCTCTCTCTCTCTCTCTCTCTCTCTCTCTCTCTCTCTCTCTCTCTCTCTCCAATGAGCAACATCCTCCTCCCCTACCCGTCCCCCAATACAATTATTTCACTCCCTACCTCCCCTCTCAGCTGTCTTCTCCATACGCTATCCCTTTTCCAGCGTGGCCGTACAGCAGACACCTACCTCCACCTCCTCTCCCTCCTCCACCCCCTCCCCACTACAATCCCGCACAGAGACAGACTCATCTCCATTCACCGTGGCAGTACTTTCCCTTTGCACAGCAACATCCACAAACTGTATTAGGTTAGGCCTAGCCTAATTCAATAGGCCTAGCGTGTGTGTGTGTGTGTGTGTGTGGGAGCAAAGAGGATTGGACTGCTACCGCGCAGAGAGAGAGAGAGAGAGAGAGAGAGAGAGAGTGAGAAAGAGAGAGAGAGAGAGAGAGAGAGAGAGAGAAGAGAGAGAGAGAGAGAGAGAGAGAGAGAGAGAGAGAACTTGTGTGAGTAAGTGGTGTGCATGTGTGGTCGTGCTTGCGTGTAATTATGTGTGTGTGTGTGTATGTGTGTGCGAGCGCGCGCGCGCGCGCGCGCGCGCGCGCGCGCGCGTGTGTGTGTGTGTGTGTGTGTGTGTGTGTGTAAGAATCTGACACCACTGCAAAGTGAAAGACGCAATGCCCCAACTGATAGAATGGTTGCGGCGTTCTTTACAAACTTAAAATATCGTATACGTTCGTATGCGTGTGAGTGCGCATGCGAGCTCGCAAATATGTGCTTTTAAATATCATACTTCACTTTGATATATCACTGCTGTGTTCTACGAAAACGTATTCATGCAGCTAATGGTGCTAATGTGCCAGTACAGTCTTCTATTTCCAAATTTGCACCTTGTGTTGAGAGTGACTGAACGGAAACTAAAAGGATTCCACAAGTGTCTATGCTACATTCTACAAGAACTTATCATACTTCATCATACCTGTGTGTTAGCACATGTATGTATGCGAGCGCGTTTTTTGAGTAAATATGGTTTAACGTCACATTTTATATAATGTTTTTCTATGGTTCATCTAGGTTTTTTGTTGTTATTTTGGGAAGTTTTTCCACTCCGCGTTTTTGAGTAAATTTGGTACAACGTTACATTAATTTTTTTTTTTTCTTTTTTTTTTTTTTTCCTCTATGGTTAATATAGGGTTGTTGTTTTTTGTTTTGTTTTTGTTTTTGTCGTTGTTTTCCCTCAACCTAGTGCCGGCAATGCTGAGACAGAACTTTTGATTTATATTTGCTGATAGTGGCTACCTCTTGTTGAGTGGCGCGTCCAGTAGGCCTAGTGGCTGAAATTGAACTGAACTTGAAGAGACTTTATAAGTGTAGCGCTCTAGGGTGCTTCCGTGGATTGGGTTTAATAAGTAGGCCTAATTGACCTACTTACGTTTGTTTTTTCTTTCCTGTTTCTTGTAGTGTACTAATTTTGTTTTCTGGTTGTCATTGACTTGAATGAGTGTGAATTGTCTGTGTATAAAAGTTTATTTTCTGTCTCCAATCCCTAGCATCATTTGCCTTCATAAAACTGATAATCCTGTACTTTTTGAACATGCATAATAATAATAATGGAACTACTGTTGCACACCTTAATGTTTACCACTTATACAACAAACTGCCAGATATATGTTTGCTTCTAGATGACACACCACCTATTCATGTTTTAGGACTTAGTGAGACCCGCCTTAATTCTTACATTCCAGATAGCATGCTAACCATCCCCAACTTCAATATTATCCGCCGTGATGCATCTAACCCGGGCGAAACTGGCCTAGCAGTCTATGTTCACAACAGTATTTTTCAAGTTGCACGAAGGAGATTAGACCTTGAAACCGCAGATATAGAGTGCCTTTGGCTAGAAATAAAATACCCCAAAACATCCCCCTTATTAATTGGACATTTATATCGAAATCCTGCCTCTACATATGAATGGCTTGATAACTTTGTACACATGATGGATAATATTAAAGTAAACAACAGCAATATCCTGTTATTAGGGGATTTTAATTTTGATTTGTTTAAGCCCCAAAATTCCTGGCATTCAACTACTGCTCTATTTGGCCTTCAGCAGCTTATCTCCACGGCTACTAGAGTCACCCACACTTCAGCAACACTTCTTGACCACATTTACTCCAACAACACGTCCTTAGTCACTGATGTCAATGTTTTAGATTCCAAATGTATTAGTGACCACTCCCCTGTAAAATGCACGTGGATTAACAGACCCCCTAAACTTCAAACTAAAGGCCACACTACTATTCACTATAGATCCTTTAAACACTTTGATAAATTCGCATTTTTTCAAGATCTTAACATGGCGCATTTTAACAATGTTTTCAATTTTTCATGTCCCATCCAAGCACTAGATGTGTTTTGTGCAACTTTTCTAGCAGTAATTGAGAAACACGCGCCTCTTAGAACAAAAAGAGTTAAAAGTTCCACCCTTCCCGGATGGCTCACTCCAGAAATAGCTGAAACTATGAAACAACGGGGGCGTTCTAAACATGAATATATATTACTGAAGAAAGAAAAGACTGATTCGCTACCAACTGACATTAAAGCACAAAAGCAACTGGAACTTGAAAACAAAGAATTAGAATATAAAAAGCTAAGAAATAAAGTCAATGATCTCATTCGGGACTCTAGAAAACAGCACTTCAATAAAATGATATCAACAAATCGTGACACATCTACATTATGGCGAGCCATCAACAACATCACAAATAAGTCCAAGCACAATTCACTAAATAGCTTCAATTGGTCGCCAGACTCATTCAATAATCACTTTATACACATAGCAGATTCTATAGGGGTACCTGACCCAACACACCCCGAAAACGAATACTGTCCTTCGTCCTCTCTTCAAACCTTTTGTAACAGTAACATAAAACCTGGTAATGCATTTAAAATACCTTCACTTGCTGTTCACGAAGTTGGTTCCCTTATCGCAAAATTGAAAAATAAAAAATCTATGGGACCAGACAAAATCAGTAGCTCTCTCTTAAAACTTGCACTTCCCTACGTAGTAGAACCTCTTACCTTCATATATAACACATGCCTGGAACAAAACATAGTACCACCTGGTTTAAAATCAGCAAAAGTTATACCACTGCCTAAATCCAAAGATATTTCTGACCTAAACAACTTTAGACCCATTTCTATTCTTACAGTTCTATCTAAACCTCTTGAAAAACATGTTCATAAACATCTAATGCAGTATCTTGAGGACAACAATCTTTTCCATCCTTTACAATCTGGCTTTCGGCATCACCATTCTTGTCAAACTGCCGTAGTTCGTCTCTGTGATACATGGCTTTCAGCAATTAACCGAAACAAAATGACAGGTGCTGTATTTCTTGACTTTAAGAAGGCATTTGATCTTGTGAATCATAAAATATTATTACAAAAGCTAGCACTATACCTGCAGGACGAAAATACAGTTTCTTTTTTTACATCCTATCTTACTAACAGAACACAGTTTGTCCTAAGTAATGGTGCAGTTTCAGATAATAAGATAATTAAGACTGGTGTACCGCAAGGATCTGTTTTAGGACCCCTCCTGTTCTGCTTATTTATTAATGACCTACCCCTTTCAATATCAGATGAAAGTGTCTCATGCGATCTGTTTGCTGACGACTCCTCCCTCCACTCTAGTGCAGCTTGTTTATCCTCCATTCAAACCTCATTACAAACAGCTTTAAATGATGTTTCTGCCTGGTGTGACCAAAACCTGATGGTCATCCACCCTACAAAAACCAAAAGCATGGTAATTACTTCAAGACAAAAACATCAGAACGAACCTCTAAATCTCAAAGTTTATTTAAAGGATAACATCATTAACCAAGTAAAAGAGCACCGCGTCCTGGGTGTGATCATAGATGAAGAACTGAAGTGGCAGACCCATATTGAGAAGGTAGCACACAAGCTTGCACGTAGCCTATTCCTACTAAAAAAACTTAGACCTTTCTTAGATACAGAGGAACGCAAATTATTCTTTCATGCCCACTGTCTCTCTCACATCAACTATGCATCTGTAGTTTGGGATTCTACCGCCAAATGTCACCTATTAAAACTCAATTCTATCTACAAAAGAGCAGCTAAAATTATTCTTCCTGACGCAAACCTCACCACATCAGAAAAACAAGCAAAATTAAACATCCTTCCGTTAGATTCACAATTAAAGTACAACAAAGCAATCATCATGTACAAAGTGCATAATGACTTGGTCCCACAATACCTAAAATTATTAGTTACCCCGGCATCACATCGTTATGGTTCCAGCAACTACATTTTGCCAAACACTAGAATTGACAAATACAAATCAAGTTTTGCCTTCTCAGGTTCCTCAATTTGGAATTCCCTTCCCTCTGCCATTCAGTTATGCCCTTCCATCTCACGATACAAAAAGATGGTGCGGGCAAACATAATTTACAGCCCTGCTTAAATCTTGTGTCATTTTGAACGCACACTGTATAACTGTATTGCCTTGTGTACACCTACATGTGATATGCATGGTATATGTCAATTGATTGTTTACATCTCCGTTTTATGCTTTGTTTATTTGTTTGCCTTTAAACTGCTTGTTAAATGTGTTTGGATTGATGTTGCTTTCACCTCCTACTTGTCATCAATTATTTGTTTCACAATGTGTGGTTGTTGTTTTTTTGTTTTTGTTTTTTATAAATCTTTTGTAAACAACAGCATTATTTTTATATGTATGTATAAACAATGTATGTGTGTATGAGAGAGAGAGAGTATGTTTACAAATGTTTTTTGTTTCTTAAATTTGTTTTTCTTTTATCCAAGGACAGATTGTAAGAATAGGCATCGCCTAAAATCTTTATCCTTGTCAAATAAAGTTTTCCAGTGTCCAGTGTCTCTCTCTCTCTCTCTCTCTCTCTCTCTCTCTCTCTCTCTCTCTCTCTCTCTCTCTCTCACACACACACACACACACACACACACACACACACACACACAGCTTAAACCAACAATTTGTATTTAAAGTAATGGGACAATACACATAAAAAATAAAAATAAAAAACAATTCCAAGCAAAATACATTAAAAAAAAAGTTTAGATTACAAAAACCAATACTGAATAGTAGAACAATGATAAAAGGTATGCTAAAATCATAAAATATTTGTTTGTTTTTCTTTGGTTATGTATATTTAAATGAACAAATGAATAAAAACGTTTAATACCAAAAAAGTAAAAAAAAAAAAAAACTGAATAGAACAATGATAAAACTAAGGTATGCTAAAATCAACACACATTCACCCTAGTTCTCCCTTCTTCAATTTCCCTCCCCTCTCCCTCTCACTTCCCCCGACACACACACAGACACATACACACAAACTAAAATGAACAATCAAAATATATAAAAGCAATTACAAAGAAACAGGGACATCATAAAATGCTAGATCATATTGTAATAATGTATGTTAAAAAGCAACAAAGCAACACAGTTACCCTCTCTACCCCCCCCCCCCCCCCCCGCCCCCCTCCCCCATCTCCCCCCCCCCCCCCCCCAGACACACTCACATGCACCCCCCCCCCCCCCCACACACACACACACACTACTAAATTACTTAATAATATCACATGAGCAAATCACAACAGCAGAATACAGTATCATATCACAAGAAATATATATCACATAACTCATAAAAAAAATCATTTCCTTTTAAACACACATACACACACAGAGGTTTTGCGTCCTGTGATTGAGCCCCGTAGCTGTAGCCCGGAGAATGTCAAATACGGGCCCGTACACACAGCCTTTACCTTCACAATTTATTTATTTTAATCTTTTGGTCTGAAATTAAACTGACCCAGGGGCGACCAAAACATTCATAGGGTGGGTGGGGGTGGGGGGGGTGGTCTGCGGGGAGTCCAGGGAGCTGCATAGGTCCTGAGTCTTCAATTTACTGATTAATAATGCAAAATTGAGCAAGTTCTGTTACTTTTTACTCTTTGTGTAAGGTATGTACAGGCTTAGGGGAAAGTGCAGGTTTCTGGAAACCCTGGAAACCCCCATCAAAACACTAACCGTAAGGTAAACCGTCAAGTACACAAAAAATAAAACTTTACTAACATTTGTAAAAATTGATTTTTTCATGTTAGGAGATGTTCATAGTTCATAATGATTCATAATCATATGCAGTTTTGAACGTCGGAAATGACTGGCATGTACATCACTCAGATCCAGATTTGCTATTAAGTATTAGGTCCAGAACCGTGCTGCAAGATGGGTGGCCTGCGATTACCGGCATTCAAGAAAAATTACAACCAGAACCACAGATCTCCTAAAAAAATGAAATGGCCCCTTCTCCAGACCCACCGAACTGAAATCTGACTGACCACCTTCTACAAGTTCCACACAGGCCTTCTCACAATCAACTCCAAACATCTCCCTACAAACAATCAGGGCTCCAAATCGTCCCATAAAACAAGGGATCCCAGGGACTCCTTCACCTACAGCATAGAGGGTCCCAGTGGCATAGTGAATGCTAAAAAGAATGTTTCTAGTGCATCCCTGGGACCCCCTGCACATTGTTTTAGAGGGTCCTTTAGAATTTTAGTGCTTCATAGACCCCCAAATGGGGGTCCCTGGGAGTCCTGAACAATTTACAAAAGAAAAATCTCAGCCAGTCAAACTCTGCCGCCTATGACATTTCCAGCCATAGAAGTTAGAACCCAGTACCGTCAGGGTTCCCAGGGACCCCCATTTGGGGGTCTATGAACTTATAATGAAGCACTAACATTCTAATCTAAAGGACCTCTAAAACAATGTGCAGGGGGTCCCAGGGATGCACTAGAAATTATTTTGCCAACATCAATAAACCGCCTCTGCGCAATCTCTCCCCGTCGCAGTTATGCCAGACTACTGGATTGTAGCGATGTATTTGAAAGAAGAAGGCACTTAGGGGAAGACGGGGTAAAAAGCGCATGGGCAGGTAAGAAGCCCACCCCAATTATCTCATGAAATAAAGAAAATTTCAGTCAAATTTGCCCATGAGACGAATGCTAGACATTAACGCTCGTCTCATGGGCAAAATGAGACTGAAATTTGCTTCATTTCATGAGATAATTGGGGTGGGCTTCTTACCCGCCCATGCGCTTTTTACCCCGTCTTCCCCTACCTTTCAATTTCAGACGCTGAGACAAGATTTCAAAATCAACTGACTCGTTGGTTAGGCGAAGTTTTGACATTCTTCACAGTGAAGCACCCACAGGTAGAACTTTCTGAAGCAGTACAGCTGTAGTCCACCAACTTTTAGTTTCAGTGTCTCAAAGTGTACAACAGGGATTGAAGAATACACACTGTGTCAAAACGGCAACATGCGTAGAACTTCGTGGTTTCAGTCGAGACAAAATGGCGTCGATGGTAGCATGGCGCGTTGGGAGAGTGAGAACGGTGACTTTTCAACTTAGAGAGGGGGGGGGGGGGGGGTGCGCTTTTTACCCCACCTGGGGTGCGCGTATTCCCGACTACGGGGCAAAAAGCCCACCTGTAATATATTTGCAAAAAAAAAGCTTTTTCTATCAAAATCCTTTGTTTTTTTCGCCTAAAAATTCCTGGATGTATAGAATAACTATTTCTGCATATTTTGCAATGTTTCAGAGGCTTCCTGTGCACGAAATAAGCAAATTATCCAACTCATAAGGCCTATCCTGAGACAACCATGCGCTTTTTACCCCGTCTTCCCCTACGAACGTGTGTGTTTGTGTGCGAATGCGTGTGTACGTGTGCGCGTGTGCGTGCGTATGTGCGCGTGCGTGTGTGTGCATGTGCGTGCGTGTGTGTTTGTGCGTGTGCGTGCGTGCGTGCATGTTTGCGTGCGAGCGTGTGTGTGTGTGTGTGTGTGTGCGTGCGTGTGTGTGTGTGCGTGTGTGTGTGCGTGCGTGTGTGTGTGCGCGCGAGCATGTGTGTGTGTGCATGTGTGTGTGTGCGTGTGTGTGTATGCGTGCGTATGTGCGCGTGTGTGAGTGAGTGTGTGTGTTCGTGCGTGCGTGCTTGCGTCTGTGTTTGTGTGTACGAACGTGAATGTTTGTGTACATGTGCGTGCGTGTGTGCGTGCGTGCGTGTGTGTGCGAGCGTGTTTGCATGTGTGTGCGTGCGTGTGTGTGTGTGTGTGTGTGTGTGTGTGTCCGTGCGTGCGTGCGTGCGTGTGTGTGTGTGAATGTGAGTGTGTGTGTACATGCGCGTGTGTGTGTGTGTACGCAAGTGTGTGTTTGTGTTTGTGTGTGTGTGTGTGTTTGGGTGTGAGTGTGTGTGTGTGTGTGTGTGTGTGTGCGTGTGCGAGTGTGTGTGTGTGAACGTGTGTGTTTATGTGCGTGTGTGTGCGTGCGTGTGTGAGCGCGCGCGTTTGTGTGTGTTTCTGTGTGTGTGTGCGTGCGTGTGCGTGTGTGTGTGTGCGCAATCAAAAGATAGAAGAAGTGACATCACATAACGTCTTAGGCGTTACTGTCGATAATGATTTATTATGGTCTGATCATATTTCTTATCTTGGCAAACGAATTTCAAAAAGGATATATCAGCTTGCAAAAATAAAAACGTTTTTGAATCTCCACTCGCGAAGGTTGTTCTTCTATCCTCACATCTTATCTCTTATAAATTATGCATCTACTCTTTGGGACAGTACCAGTGAAACCAACATGAAACACATAAGTCGTTTGCATAAACGAGCTATAAAATTAGTTCTATTAAAATCCAACACCTTGACGGCTAATGAATACAAAACATTAAATATGTTACCACTAAAAGACCGGCTACATTTTAACAAATGCCTTTGAATGGAGTCGCTCTTAAGAAAATTATTGACAGTTTTACCATCAACCCAAATCGACATACTCATTCACTCTCCTTTCCCAGACCCCGAAATGATTTATACAAGTCTAGTTTTGTTTACTCAGGGGGTACAGCATGGAATAACCTATCTTCTTCTTTAAAACTGTGTCCTTCAAGACAAGCTTTTAAAAAGGCACTTAAAAAGACTATGATTGAAGCCTTGTAAAATAACCAACGC
>JAGGCT020004241.1:33277-77221 GCA_017654935.2 Phymorhynchus buccinoides
CCTGCATGCCAAATTTGAAGACTCTAACACCAACGGTGTGGGAGTAATGGCCCCTGAAAGATTTTCGGTTTCCAAGGTCGTACGCCAAGGTCAAGGTCACAACGGCAAAATGGTTAGCGCGGATGCCTTCCTCTCACGGTGAGACACCAGCACACAAAATTTGACGTGATTCTGTCAACCCGTTCGAAAGATATCCTTGGGACAGACAGAAGGCGAAAAAAAATGACCCTCCGATTTTCAGGCTCCAGCGATCTTTTTGACCTTGACCTTGACCTTGATCGGTATGCCATCATCAGAACGGGCATAAGCCAAACCACCTTCATGCCAAGTTTCAACATCCTATGTTGATCGGTGCCCGAGATATGGCTAAAAATAGATCTTCGGTTTTCAAGGTCGTACGTCAAGGTCAAGGTCACGACGGCAAAATGGTGTGCGCCGATCTCTTCCTATTAAGGAGGCACACCTTCACACAAACTTTGACGCAATTCGGTCAAGCGGTTCGGGCAATATCCTTGGGACAGACAGAAGAAAAACCCCCCAAAAAACACAAAAAAACCCAGACAAACCAGCCCATCGCAAAGTCCGTTACCTTCGGTGACGGACAATATGGTGGGAACAATACTGGAGGCAATGCCCGAAGGCAGTGCAACAGCAGTAAAGTCCCGATTTTTAAAAATAATACAGATAGGTGTAGCAGTAACCACGCCTCGGTTAAACCTCATCGGCTATGGTACCGCCGCAAAAATATATATTTTCGAGTTTCGTCATAGAGCTGATACTGTTTTAAAGTTAATAAAATGCCGGTAAAAGCGAAACATTCTGCTGAAATATACAAGTATAGATAACCTCGTCAAGACATCGTCATGACAAAACATGAGCGGTAGTAACCACGTAGATCCGCATGTAAACACGACGAGGACCGATGTGACACACCCACCCACCCCTTGTTAAACAACACTTATCAGTGATTACCACGTTCACCTGAAAAAGAAAGACGTTTAAAGCTAGATTTGGGCCTACAATCAGATGGCTGAGATAACTCAGATTATATTCTTGAGGTGGTATCATAGCCAATGAGGTTTAACCGAGGCGTGGTTACTACTACTACTACTACTACTACTACTACTACTACTACTACTACTACCTCTAGTACCTGTTGCACAACAACACCCCCAAGTCACATAATTCCTGACACAGGATAGGCCGACTGTTTAGCCCCACCCATCCACTCGTATCTGTCGAAAGAGGTGATGAGATAGATGGGGTATATAATCTCGATCAACTGAAAGTTAGTTCTTTAAGGGTCGATGATAATCTCACTTTCTAGTAAGTTAGTTCTCTCAATTATACATCTGTATTGTTAAAAATCCGGGACTTTCCTGGAGTTGCACTGCCTCCGGGCATTGCCTCCAGGATCGTTCCCACCATCTTTATATCTACTAATGTCCCATATGTGTCTGTATCTGTCTAGGTTAACATCTTAATTCTGATATTTTGTAGCTACTTGGTGAAAATGATGTTTTACGTCCTCTCGGTCATAGACACATATGGAACATTTGCAAATACAAAGATGGTGGGAACAATACTGGCGGCAATGCCCGAAGGCAGTGCAACACCAGTAAAGTCCTGAGTTTTTAACAATATAGATAGGTGTAGCGGTAACCACGCCTCGGTTAAACCTCATCGGCTATGGTATCGCCACATTGTACTGTGTGCGCGTGCATGTGTGTGTGTGTGTGTGTTTTGAATCCGCGTGTTTAATGGTGTTTATGAATTGCTTTTCTTTTTTAAATGTTCATCCATGCGTGAGATTATGAGGGTGTGCGTGTGCGCGCGCGTGTGTGGGGTGGGTGAAGGTGAGTGGGTGTAGGTGTGTGCATACATGCGTGCCGGGGTGTGTGCGTGTGTGTCCTTGCATGCTTGAGCAAGTTTGTGTGTGTGTGTGCGTGCGTGCATGTGTGACAATTCTGTAGTTCTTAAGTTTTACTTGCGCTGGCAAAAGTTTCTGCTAGGGTATTGGCTGTCTCTTGATTGTTTGTGGTAAGTTTGTTGTTCTTGTTCAAAACTCTGGTTTTCCTTAAACATCCTTTTAATTTTAGTTTTTTTTAGTTTCTTCCAGGCCTTTCCCAAATCTGTGTAGTTTGTAATTGTTTCGTCAGTAAAGTATTCTAATTTGGCTTTTGCTACCATCTTTTTACTATTTTTTTCAGCTATTTTTTTATCTTCAAAATTTTCTGTTGTTGGAAATTTATTAAATGTATGACGTTTTTGGTGTTTGTTTGTGACTGCCTCTGCACACTCTCCGTTCCACCAGGGGTTATTTCTGGTGAAACTGACAGTGGTCTCATTTTGTGTAGTCATTGGTATTGATTGTTGACAAGCATTTAGTATGTTACTTCTTATATTTTTATAGTAAATTTCGAGGTCTTGATGTTCTATCTCCTCTATAGTAAATAAACTTAGGGCCGTTTGAAATACTGGCCAATTTGCTTTCTCTAAATTAAATGTTTTTGAGGTTGATGTTTTTTTTAATCTATTTCTGCATTAAACGTAATCGAAATCGGTTTATGGTCTGATCCCAAAGGATCTACAAGGGGAATCCAATCACTATTTATTTGTAAATTAGGACTAATAATAGTCAGATCTATAGCTGACATCTTTTGTCCTAGTTGGTTTAGATAATGTGTATATGTTCCATCATTTAGTAAAGTTGAGTTTGAGTCTGAAATCTCTTGTATTAGTTGGTTTCCTCCTCTGGAACTGGTGGTTCCTTTGTTTTCCCAGGACGGGTGTTGGGCGTTAAAATCACCAACCACCGCCCAGGAATTAGAGGAAGACAGAGAGGACAACCAGTTTGTTGTAGGGGCTGCATTGTAACCTTTGTTTTCCCAGGACGGGTGTTGGGCGTTAAAATCACCAACCACCGCCCAGGAATTAGAGGATGACAGAGAGGACAACCAGTTTGTTGTAGGGGCTGCGTTATAGCCTTTTGGAAAGTACATTTAAAATATTTAGTGGTTTTTGTTCTAATTGAATTTGAATAGTATTTGAATACTGGGTACCATCTATGTTTGAAACAGTAGGCGGTTGTTTAGTATAGCATAAATCTATACTTACATAAGTTGCTGTTTTAACTTTACCTAAAATATTACTAACGCTTGGTGGATAGCAAAATCCATCATTTTTTGGTAACTGGGAAAAAATTACATTTAAAGATTGAATACACAGTATATGATACTGTGTGGAAGTTGTAGCCAAAAACATTATTAAGTAATCCTTCGTTGTATTTATGGATCTGCAGTTCCACTGCAGGATATTTAAAGTGGCTTTATACTTAGACAGGATAGAAATAAGAGGTTTCGATAAACCTTATCTACTAAAACTTCAGTTTAAAATCTGTTTTCCATTACCACTAGGCGTGTAATTGTTTGGTTTTGGAAGCCTTGGACACTATTCTTTGCCTTTGTCTGTGTGTCTCTCCTGGCTCACAAACTAATTGTGCCAGGCGATAAAGATTACTATCTTGTGTCATGGGGACAGAAGTAGTGTTGGAGGGTGTAATAATAGATGACAGTCCTTCTAATAAGAGACTGGGTTTGTTAGTGGTTTTCGCTTTGGCAAGGCTAACCAGAATATTAGTCATAAACAGTTCTTGTGGGGATTTGCTAGAAGCTGTTTGAGTGAAAGTATTGAGCTCTGCAGCTGTCTGGGTTGGAATTGAATTTGAGCCTTGTTCTTGAAACGTTTTGAAACAGTTTGTTATTACACTATCCATGTATGTTGTTAGTTTGGTTACAATGGATTCCGTTTGTCTTTCAATTTGTTTATTTACAATTTCTTCTTTTTTTCTGTTGCTGCATTTGCCAATGCTATTTTAACTTCTTGAGCTCTGTTTCTGAGTGTTTTGGCTCTTGAACTTGTTATTCTGGGTCTGAAGTATTTTTTCTGGTTTGACTTTGGTTTTAGTGAATTCACTGCTTCGTTGCTTGAAGTGGAATTTGGAGGGCTGTTTGTCTGTATCGTCGCTTGAGACGACGTGTCCTGATTACCTATCACTTTTGCAGCGTAGCTGCCTGGAAGGCTAGGTCTATAACGGTCTTCTTTCCTCCATGTCGAGTGTACCTTTGGGGAGGGGGAGGGCACTGACGACACTCGGGTTTGCTTTGTTTTTTTCTGTTTCTAATTCTGTTTTAGCTCTTCTAACAGCTTCCGAGTAGGGAAGGAAGGATTCCCCGCGAATACGGTTTGCCCTAAGTCTTATTTGGTATTGCGGGCATCCCAAGTATGCTGCTGAGTGGGATCCTCCACAGTTGACACACTTGGGTGTGGTTGACTTACATTTAGAGACATCGTGTCCGCCCTGGGCACAACGAACACAGGTCACTCTCTTTGAGCGGCACTGGTTTGCACTGTGCCCGATGCGGGCATGGATGGGTTTGCACTATCACAGTGTATTTATGATTGATTGATTGGTTGGTTGATTGATTGGTTGGTTGGTTGGTTGATTGATTGGTTGGTTGATTGATTGGTTGGTTGGTTGGCTGGTTGATTAATTAATTGGTTGCTTGATTTTGTTCAGGACATGGGATCTGCCAAAGGAAGGAACACACTTCCCAAAGGGAAACTCTTTGAACATGTAACGTAAGTGACATGTGTCTGTGTGTGTGTATGTGTGTCCGTGTGTGTGTGTGTGTGTGTGTGTGTGTGTGTCTGTCTGTCTTGCTGTCTGTCTGTTTGTGTGTATGTGTTTGTGTGTGTATGTGTGTGTGTGTGTGTGTGTGTGTGTGTGCGTGCGTGTGTGTGTGCATGTGTGTGCGCGTATGTGTGACACGGAGAAAAGACAGAGAAACAGAGAGAGAGAGCAATAGTAGGCACAGAGAGAGAGAGAGAGAGAGAGAGAGAGAGAGAGAGAGAGAGAGAGAGAGAGAGAGAGAGAGAGAGAGAGAGAGATGGTAATAGTAAGTAGAGAGAGACAGAAACATAGTATGTTGTGAAGAAATATAACCACAGAGATGGGGGTGGGTGGGGTAGGTGGAAATGGGATGGGGTGGGTGGGGGCTAGCATGGGTCAACATTTGAATAACTAGAACTGCTTGAACGAAGCTAGCAACATTGATACCATCTGTGTAGCGTCTTTACATTATGATAACGACATTACTTGAGAATATAAATGACCACTGGGACCAGTTAAGGCACACCAAAACACTCAATTCGAGGCTGGTAGATTGAGGTCCCTTTTATTGGAAACAAAACAAACGTTTCTGGCCATAAGCCCGTCTTCAGTGTGGCGACGACAAGAAGGTAGCAAAATAGGAAAGAAAATTGAGTAGAAAAGTCCCCCCCCAAAAAAAAAAAAAGAGAGAGAGAGACTGAATACAATTCATAATAGGGGAAGACGGGGTAAAAAGCGCATGGGCGGGTAAGAAGCCCACCCCAATTATCTCATGAAATGAAGCAAATTTCAGTCTCATTTTGCCCATGAAACGAGCGTTAATGTCTAGCATTCGTCTCATGGGCAAATTTGACTGAAATTTTCTTTATTTCATGAGATAATTGGGGTGGGCTTCTTACCCGCCCATGCGCTTTTTATCCCGTCTTCCCCATAACCATGGAAAAAGGAGAGCCTACAAATGGCAAAGTTGAAACACTGAGTATGTGTTAACTCTGTAGAATATGATAAACACAAACACACACAACCGCACACACGCATGCATGCACGTACACACACACACACGCACACACACACACACACACACACACACACACTCACAAACACACACACACACACACACACACACACAGAGACACGCGCGCGCGCGCACGCACGCACACACACACACACACACACACACACACACACACACACACACACACAGAATAAACATTTTGTTCGTGATTTGAACATCACGTTGCATGGCATATGCATACTATTTATAAACAAATCTAAGTTAGAAAAGTAAAGTGACATAAATACTTATGCACACAGACATACGCAAACACAGGTACACCCACCCACACCCACATGCACATACACCCACACATATGCACACGGGTGTGCACGCATTCATACACACAAATACTTATATATTAACAATATGTACATTTCCAAACATGACTATTCGTCTACGAGTTGCTAGGCACTATGTGAGGGAAGGAGGGGGGGGGGGGAGGTGTTGGGGGTAGCCCCAGGATGATGCTGGTGATGGACATGGGGGGGAATCATTCTTTGGTGTTGAGGCCTGCTGGCGCGATTGTCCCAAGGTGTTTTATGAGCCAGGAGTCACGGAACTTTCTTTGTGTCATTCCGCCTTTGTTTTGCCATACCGCGGCAACTGTTGCATGACCAAGGGAGTGTCCGGGGCTGTTGAAATGGATTCCAATAGGATCCCTGTACGACAGGCGCACGGATCGTAGGTGTTCTGTGTATCTGACGTTCAGGTTTCGGTATGTCTCCCCAACGTACAGTTTGTTGCAGAGGAGGCAAGAGATGACGTAGACTAGATTAGAGGACTGGCATGTAAAGGAAGAGCGGATGGTGAATTTTCCACAGGGGCCAGTGAATGACGTGTCAGAGTTGAGGAAAGGACAGGTTTTGCAGTTCTTGTTTTGGCAGGGTTGATTTCCAGGAGGGACAAAAGAGGTTTGGGAGGCTGACGAATAGACGAATATTCGTAGACGAATAGTCATATTTGGAAATGTACATATTGTTAATATACAAGTATTTGTGTGTATGAATGCGTGCACACCCGTGTGCATATGTGCACATGTGTGGGTGTATGTGCATGTGGGTGTGGGTGAGTGTACCTGTGTTTGCGTATGTCTGTGTGCATAAGTATTTATGTCACTTTACTTTTATAACTTAGATTTGTTTATAAATAGTATGCATATGCCATGCAACGTGATGTTCAAATCACGAACAAAATGTTTATTCACTATGTGTACGTGTGTGTGTGTGTGTGTGTGTGTGTGTGTGTGTGTGTGTGTGTGTGTGTGTGTGTGAGTGTGTGATTGTGTGTGTGTGTGTGTGTGTGTGTGTGTGTGTGTGTGTGTGTGTACGTGCATGCATACGTGTGTGCGGTTGTGTGTGTTTGTGTTTATCATATTCTACAGAGTTGACACATACTCAGTGTTTCAACTTTGCCATTTGTAGGCTCTCCTTTTTCCATGGTTATTATGAATTGTATTCAGTCTCTCTCCTTTTTTCTTCTTCTTTTTTTGGGACTTTTCTGTCCAGTTTTTCTTTCCTATTTTGCTACCTTCTTGTCGTCGCCACACTGAAGACAGGCTTATGGCCAGAAACGTTTGTTTTGTTTTCAATAAAAGGGACCTCAATCTTCCAGCCTCGAATTGAGTGATAACAACATTACAAACGGCCTGGATAAAGCTAGCAACGTCAACACCTTCTCTGTCATATTATGTGTGTCAAATGTTGCATTTAACTCTTTTTTTGCTTTCCTTCTCGAATACGATACATTAATCTTGCTATTCATCATACTAAATTCTATAGGTTTATTGTCCTGGGTTGTCCTTAGCAAAAAGCATCACTTGATATTTCTGAATGTCGAAAGATTCCATGATTCTATTTTCCATAATCATCATTCGACCCGCTTGCAGGCCCTATCTATTTTAAATGGCGAATTTAACAATCATGTGCCCATGTTTGCAGGGCCCACATTAGGTAAAACATTAATGGGATGATGGTTTTAATCACCATGTCTCCATCCCTTGCAAGACCTACATTCTATACACATATAAATAGGATGATGGTTTTAATGATCATGTCTCCATCCCTTGCAGGGCCCACATTCTGTAGAGACATAAATAGGATGATGGTTTTAATGATCATGTCTCCATCCCTTGCAGGTCCCACATTATGTACAGACATAAATAGGATGATGGGCTTGACGATCATGTCTCCATCCCTTGCAGGGCCCACATTATGTACAGACATAAATAGCAAGATGGTTTTAATGATCATGTCTCCATCTGCCACGCTTCGTGTGACAATGTCTTGTAGAAAGTGTAAATAGTGTTTAAAAGCATAGGGAGTCACGGTCATACTGGATTTGTTAGGAGAGAGAGAGAGAGAGAGAGAGAGAGAGAGAGAGAGAGAGAGAGAGAGAGAGACTGGACACTGGACACTGGACACTGGAAAACTTTATTTGACAAGGATAAAGATTTTAGGCGATGCCTATTCTTACAATCTGTCCTTGGATTAAAAACAAAACAAAAAACAAACCAAAAACAAATTTAAGAAACAAAAACATTTGCAAACATACTCTCTCTCTCTCTCTCTCTCTCTCTCTCTCTCTCTCTCTCTCTCTCTCTCTCTATTTGCTGATGACACCTCTCTCCATTCTAGTGCATCAAACCTGTCTTCGATTCAAACCTCTCTTCAGTCAGCTTTGCATGATGTTTCTGATTGGTGTAACCAAAACCTTATGGTCCTCAATCCTAAAAAACCCAAAAGCATGTTAATTACCTCAAGACAAAAACATCAAATAGAACCTCTAATTTTAAATGTTTTTATTAATGACAATGCCATAGACCAAGTACGCGAGCACCGAGTCCTAGGAGTGATAATAGATGACGAACTAAAATGGCAACTCCATATTGAAAAGATGACACATAAACTTGCTCGCAGCTTATTCCTACTAAAACAACCTTACACCCTTCATAGATATAGACGCACGCACGATGTTTTTTCATGCCCACTGTCTCTCCCACATTAATTACGCATCTGTAGTCTGGGACTCTGCTGCTAATTGTCACCTATTAAAACTCAATTCTATGCACAAAAGGGGAGCTAAAATAATCCTTCCTGATCCTGAACTCAGTACAGCAGAAAAACAAGCCCAGTTAAACATACTTCCACTGCAATCACAGCTTAACTATAATAAAGCCATTCTCATGTACAAAGTACACTATGACTCAGCTCCACAATACCTAAAAAATCTACTTACACAAGCCTCACATCGCTATGGTTCAAGTAACTATATTCTACCACACACAAGAATAGATAAATTCAAGTCAAGTTTTACTTTCTCGGGTTCCTTCATATGGAATTCCCTTCAGTCCGACATTAGATTATGCTCCTCTATCTCAACCTTCAAAACGAGTCTCCGAGAGACACTTACATTCGACCCTCCATGATTTTTTTTTTTTTTCTTTTCCCCTTTCTTTCTTCATATATCCCGATACGCTATATTGCTAATTACGATGTCATGTATTCACATCACTCTGTTTGTTTATTATTCTCCAACAATGTGCTAAAATCAATGTTTAAATTGTCCGCACTTTATTGCTAATTGCTACCGGTTTCATACCATAGGCTTCATTAGTTTGCCCTGTTCTAAAATGTATAGTTCTTTTATACGTGCTTCGACATATATCTGTGCGTATGTGCATGTATTCTTGCGTGTGCCGCGCGCACGTGCAGGTGTGTGCGTGTATGGTTACACGCATGTATGCCCGCACAAGTATTAACAATTATACCTGTGCGTACGTAATTCTATAAATTCGTATTTCAACCCGTCTGTATCATAATACCTGCTTTGCTACCTTTATGTTCAATTACGTATGTGTAATTTTATGCCTTGCCATGTTTGTATTCTATGTTCGTATATGTACAAAGGTGCTACCTTTATGTTCAAATCTGTATGTGTAATACCATGCCTTGCCATGTTTGTATTCTATGTTCGTATATGTACAAAGGTGCTACCTTTATGTTCAAATCTGTATGTGTAATATCATGCCTTGCCATGTTTGTATTCTATGTTCGTGTATGTACCAAGGACAGATTGGAAGACTAGGCGTTGCCTAAAATCTTTATCCTTGCAAAATAAAGTTCAAGTTTTCAAGTTTTCAAGTTTTTTTTCTCCCTCTTTCTTTCTCTCTTTCTCTCTCTCTCTCTCTCTCTCTCTCTCTCTCTCTCTCTCTCTCTCTCTCTCTCTCTCTCTCTCTCTCTCTCTCTCTCTGACTCCCATACACACATACATTGTTTATGCATACATATACAAAAATATTTAAAAAATACACATAGTGAATCAAATAATTGATGACAAATAGGAGGTGAAAGCAACATCAATCCAAACACATTTAACAAGCAGTTTAAAGGCAAAGCAATAAACAAAGCATAAAACTGAAATGTAAACATTCAATTGACATATACCATACATATAACATGTAGTTGTACACAAGGCAATAAAGTTATACTGTGCTTTCAAAATGACACAGGATCTAAGCAGGGCTGTAAATTATGTTTGCCCGCACCATCTTTTTGTATCGTGAGATGGAAGGACATAACTGAATGGCAGAGGGAAGGGAATTCCAAATTAAGGAACCTGAGAAGGCAAAACTTGATTTGTATTTGTCAATTCTAGTGTTTGGCAAAATGTAGTTGCTGGAACCTTAACGATGTGATGCTGGGGTAAGTAATGATTCTAGGTATTGTGGGACTAAGTCATTATGCACTATGTACATGAGGACTGCTTTGTTGTACATTAATTGTGAATCTAACGGAAGGATGTTTAATTTTGCTTGTTTTTCTGATGTGGTGAGGTTTGCGTCAGGAAGAATAATTTTAGCTGCTCTTTTGTAGATAGAATTGAGTTTTAATAGGTGACATTTGGCGGTAGAATCCCAAACTACAGATGCATAGTTGACGTGAGAGAGACAGTGGGCATGAAATAATATTTTGCGTTCCTCTTGTATCTATGAAAGGTTTAAGTTTTTTTAGTAGGAATAGGCTACGCGCAAGCTTGTGTGCTACTTTCTCAATATGGGTCTGCCACTTCAGTTCTTCGTCTATGATCACACCCAGGACGCGGTGCTCTTTTACTTGGTCAATGACGTTATCCTTTAAATAAACATTGAGATTTAGAGGTTCGTTCTGATGTTTTTGCCTTAAAGTAATTACCATGCTTTTGGTTTTTGTAGGGTGGATGACCATCAGGTTTTGGTCACACCAGGCAGAAACATCATTTAAAGCTGTTTGTAATGAGGTTTGAATGGAGGATGAGCGAGCTGCACTAGAGTGGAGGGAGGAGTCGTCAGCAAACAGATCACATGAGACACTTTCATCTGATATTGAAAGTGGTAGGTCATTAATAAATAAGCAGAACAGGAGGGGTCCGAAAACAGATCCTTGCGGTACATCAGTCTTAATTATCTTATTATCTGAAACTGCACCATTACTTAAGACTTAAGAGAGAGAGAGAATTGAATTGAATTGAATTGAATTGAATTGAATGAATTTTATTTATAGAGGGTAATAGAAAAAGCAATAACATGCTTATTAGAGAGAGAGAGAGAGAGGGAGAGAGAAAGAGAGAGAGAGAGAGAGAGAGAGAGAGTTGTTCCCCTTTTTCTTCTTCACGTGCACAGGATGGTGCACGCGTTGCAAATAAAGTCCGTGGCATTGACAAGACGGTGTTCACTCAATTTTCTTTTTTGCAAAAACTCAGGAGCAGCTAGCCTAGGTTTGAGCAAGCATTCTTCATCGTTTGACCAGACGAGTCGGATCGAGACCTGTTTGGGGAAGCAGACACTTCTGCTACAGTCGACTACTTTTCATCTGAGAGGAATTGTCTCAGGGCTTGAGTCTTCGCTGACTCAAGGGAAATCATCATCATTCTTTAGTTTTATCATCGACGACGACGACAGACTTTCGCCACCAGACTCCCGCCACCTTTTCACCAGCCGCAACTCAGTCAAGAAACTTGCCAGTGGCCAAGCAAGAGTTACGCCGAGAACCGGCCACAAATCTTTGGAGGGAGGACGGGACCAGCCACAGGCCTTTGGAGGGAGGACAGGACCAAGCCAGCTGTCCCTGTTGAGGTTCCAAGCGACTGGAGGACGTGCTGGGGAACCCTGGGAACCGTTTTGACTGTTGTTATACCAGCGAAATGCGCTGATGTTGGTGTTCCTGCTGATGCTGAGGATGAGGCTGACATTGAAGCCAATGCTAACGTCGGTCACGCCAAGGGTGGCTGCCTTCGGGAACTGACTCCGTGGACCTGGACCAGAGAGGGACCATCACCCACATCCGGGCTTGTGTAGTTTTTGGGCCTCCGGTTTGTGAGTAGAAGATGGAACAATCGACAGCTTAGGGGAAAGGGGGGTGGTGGTGGACAGTGTGTGAGTGGCGACAGCGGGAAGGGAGGGTAAATTTAGTTAGATCGTTAGTTGTTGCATCTCATGCTCATTCATTTGTCCCCTTTTGGTATTCTTTATTAGGTTTGGTTGGGACTGGGGGGTGCAGTTTAGGGAAAGATCTTTTGGGTTTTCATTTCTTTTTTCTCCCCTTCTTCTATCTAGATAGGTAAGCCCGCTCTTGATGCACTTTCATTTCATTGTCTAGGAATTGTATTGCGGTGCTTGTGTGTGTTTTTGAATAAATGTTGTCTTTGCAAACGTTTTTCCTCTGCCTGGACTGGTGTGTAGTTGAGGTACGCTAGTGGATCATGGCGTTCTTTCTGAACCTGTCTGCCCCGAGATTGATCCCGAAGGATCGTAATCCGTCCCTTGGGCATGGTTCTCTGGCAGATGTCGCAGGTCCGGCAATACTGTTTAATGTCGCCACTCATTCCCGTCCAGAATGAGTCTTGTTGAATTCGCTCCTGTGTCTTCTTTGTTCCCATGTGTCCTGCCATGGGTGTATCGTGGCCAACCTTCAGAACAGAAGTGACTAGACTTTGTGGAACTACCTGTTGTTGCACAGCATTCCGTTGATTTTTGAATTCTTTGAAGAGTATCCCCTTCTTGTCCACAAAGGACACTTGTCCATTGAGGGTCTCCTTGGGTGGTCCTCCAATATGACGGTGCAGAACATCAACTTTAGAATCTCTCCCCTGCAGGCGTTGAACAGTCTGTGGGTTCACTTCTGCTGCCAAAGCATCCAGCGCTGCCCGATGGATAGGTTGAAGCTCAGCACGGGTCTGCTTGGCCATTGCTCGTGTAGTCACGGCGACAAAATCTCTTTCAGGGAGAGTTGGAGACAATAGTTCCATGCTTCCATCAGAAAAATGTACAGTATTTCCCAACAGCAGGCTGTACATCGGGTCCTTAAGGGCAACCACCCAAACTTTCCCTTCAAAGTACGGGGTGCTGAGATCGACGAGGAAAGTCGGTCGCCTGCAGCAGAAGTCGCTTAGGATTCTAGCCACTTCACAATCACACCCCTGACGTGATCCTGCTGGTACCAGCGCTTAGAGCTTAAAGGTGAAGCGCTATATACATTTTCTTAAATAAAATAAATAAACCAGCCGTTGATCCAGGAAGATAGCCGTTGCGCCCGAGTCTCTTATGGAATCGACCATCTCACCTCCTACGCGAGACAAAAAGATGGGACAGGTCTCCAGTTCAGAAGCTCGGGCAAACTGTAGCTGCTGACGGGCCCTTGGTCCCTGGTTCCACTGGCTTGGGGCAGCTGGGGCTTGACGGCTTTGGTACTTGGAGCAGTCCATTTTCAAGTGCTCGCTGCTCCGACAGATGAAGCAACGTTTAATGGTTGGATTGTTCTCATGCACAGGCGGTGACTCCCGAGGTGGCTTGTCGGTATTACTTTGAGCGTGACACCATCCCTTGCAGGGCCCACATCATGTACAGACATAAATAGGATGATGGGTTTAATGATCATGTCTCCATCCCTTGCAGGGCCCACATTCTGTACAGACATAAATAGGATGATATGTTTAATGATCATGTCTCCATCCCTTGCAGGGCCCACATTATGTACAGACATAAATAGGATGATGGGTTTAATGATCATGTCTCCATCCCTTTGCAGAAATCATATTGAGGCCAGGCATGGGGTGGGGGCCCATGAAGACAACGCCAGGTTTTGCGGCAGTAGGCCCTTCATCAGGGCTGTCGTCTGCAAAACCTGGCGTTGTGGCAACCTGCGTCCCACATATCACGATAGATTCATGGTTGTGTGGGACCATGGGTAAGTTCATGATGAATGTATGGTGATTTTTTTGTGTGTGGTTGCCAGAACATTTATCAATGTTATATAATTGAATACAATAAAGCGAGGCTTACCTCGTAAGGTGATGCTGTTTGATAGATTCTTGCGAAGCAGTAATAACTGGAACGAGTGTACAGGAGATATTGCAGCCAGGCCAACCAGTATTGAAAGCTGCTGCGAAGGAACACTGCATCCCATAGTCCATCATGTTTGGGTTTGTCATTACCATATTCCTGGTAAGGGGCCCAACAGATGTCAAGCATTTGACGATTTCCCCCGCATTGTGTAATGAAGGCCCCTGTTTTGGGGTCTACCTGATGGACTATGTCAACACACAAATAATCCACCACTATGGTTGTCCCTTCGCCTGATGTGCTTTATTTGCTGTGTTCTGTGTTTCGCACGTTGTGCACTGTGTCTTGGGTGGGTGACAGTTATTGTTCTTGGCAGGTAGTGCCTTCTTTCTATTAACATTCGAAAAAGGGTTGGGCCTGTACACTCGTTTCAGTTATTACTGCTTCGCAAGAATCTACAAACAGCATCACCTTACGAGGTAAGCCTCGCTTTATTGTATTCAATTCTTGCTCAGCAGCATAACTGGAACTATACTGTACAGGAGATTTGAGAGCCAGTGTTCTCGAAGCAGCATAAAGCTACAACGGTCATAGCATGCATAGGCGCATGTTTCTGTGTTTCCGAGAACAGTGTTCGGTTCAAATATTCGTGTGAAATTCGCATCTCACGTCAAGCATCAGAGCTGTGCAATGAAGCTGGGCTATTTCTAGTGTGAATTATTGTGATAGGAAACGCCCCATGCTTCACAGCATGTAACACTGTTACAGTTGCGTTATATTTGCACACAGAGAGTGTCTGGTACTGACCATTATCTGCTAGCAATCAGTTCCAATTTCATCACTTCCAAACGTCGCCCTATGGTGGGCAGTGGAACAGCTGCTACGATTTATTGTTAATTCACAACTGAATGCGCCCCACGCATTAGGGAAACGCTATTCACCATATGTGTATTGAAATTTTAGCCAAGGCCAGAGAGGTCAAGCCGGTTGGAAACCGATACCCCGCCTGTCAGACAGCAGCGTGAGAAAGAAAGGGAGAGAGAGCATGGATGAGAGAGAGACACACAGAGGGAGAGAGGGAGAGAGGGGGCTATGCTTGGTGCAGCAGCTCCGTTCCTCTTCAAATTCCTCAGTTGCCATAAATATCCCTCATGCAACAGCATTCCAGAGGTTACAATAACAGAGCTTCTCTCTTCTTCACCGTTTTCCGTTAGCTTGTACATATCTAAACGAATATGTTTTCTTTTCTTGTCTCTCTCTTTTGTCTTTCATTCCCCCTTTTTTAATTTTAATTTTACAACCATACAGGTCCAGTAACTGATTGGCATGATTAGGTCCTTACCATAATGCTTGGCCTTATATGGCTTAAGTCTTTCATAATTGTTTGTAATGACCTCTTCGCCTTTAGTTACTCAACAGTTGTGTTGAAGTGGCGAAGATAACATTGAGATTAAAGTCAGGATACGACCCCAGTGTGTAAGAATCATGTTAGTTGGGTTTTTTCTTTTCTTCTAAATCAAAAGTATAGACAGGTTGTCATACATGATGGGTTCTTGGGGCAACCCTTTTAATAATAGTGGACTGTGATAGCCCTAGCTTAAATGACACAGTCAAGGTTTTACTCTGTATTGATGCATCATGCACAGGTCAGTTTCCGCATTGTTATCTTCAGGAATGCGAGTTGTATTCAATCATAGTTTTGCAGAAAAAGATTCCCCCATGTGTAGCTGTGGTGCTGTACCATAACTAACCTGGACACAATCACGCATGTGATCCATCATTTTTCTCTCTTGTGCAGCAATCATTCAATGGGGAGTGCTTTAAACGAGAAACAGCCAATAGTTGGGTTTACCCACTTGGGTTATATGCTCTCTCTAACATGCTGCTGTTTTATTTAACATTCTAATATCATAGATTAGCCATACAGAGAGTGTGACGTAAGTGTCCCGCGCGACCCACTTTCTTTATTTCTTATCTACACCCCCCCCCCCTCTCCCCTCCCCCCCCTCGCCTTTTCATTTCTCTGTCCAGCCGCCACGTTAATTGCCCGGCTGCTTCAAACGAACGCCGCGGAAGGGCGTTATCTCTTTCTCCCCGTCAGTGACAATAGTTTTTCTAATCTTAATGAAGTGATGTCACTTACTCGTGTCTGGTTGAGACAGGTCTTCGTGTCGATGGCTCAATATATATTTCTCATTGTCGTTGTCACATTTGTAGCACAACTGGTCCCACAACCGATGGTTGATTGTTTGGTTTCGTTATGAGATTGATAGGCCTGTCATAGGCAATAACAAAAACCACAAGTGTGCAAATGACTGCGACAAAGTCACCCATTAAAGAGAACACAGAATAGGAGAGTGGAAAATTCCATTCTCTCCGCACTACACAGAACACCAGTCAGTAAACCAGGCCCTCGGCCTAGCCCGCACAGAGGGTGGCGATGCCACAGCAGCTATGAATCACATGTCTTATCTGGTCGGTTGTCCAGCGCAAAACTGGTTGGCCTGGCTGCAATATCTCCTGTACAGTATAGTTCCAGTTATGCTGCTGAGCAAGAATTATAGTTTTATGTGACTGTTGTGTGTCATGTGATTTGTATTTTGCTTTGGTGGTTGCAAGAAAAAAAATCTCAATGTTATATATATGTCACAGTAGAAATGGGAATCAGTAGGATTCGGAATCCTACTAGTACAAATCGGAATTATGATTTGTACTTGTAGAAATCGGAATTCTAATTTGTACTGGACTTTTTCTAGTAGAAATTGGAATTCTGATTTCTACTAGTACTGACAGCCAGTAGAAAATGGAATCCAGTACAAATTGGAATCAACATATCGTTTCAGTTGTAAGAGAAGAAAGACAAAACGAAGGTGGAGTTGATAGTTTAAGAGCAGTAATCATTGAATTCTAATCCCTTTGACTGCAGCACTAGAAAAGAAACACCTAATCCCTTTGACTGCAGCACTAGAAAAAACAACCTAATCCCTTTGGCTGCAGCACTAGAAAAGACAACCTCATTCCTTTGGTTGCAGCACTAGAAAAGACAACCTAATCCCTTTGGCTGCAGCACTAGAAAAGACAACCTCATTCCTTTGGTTGCAGCACTAGAAAAAACAACCTAATCCCTTTGGCTGCAGCACTAGATTTAATCCCTTTGGCTGCAGCACTAGAAATTCTAGTGCTGCAGCCAAAGGGATTAGGTTGTCTTTTCTAGTGCTGCAGCCAAAGGGATTAGGTTGTCTTTTCTAGTGCTGCAGCCAAAGGGATTAGGTTGTCTTTTCTAGTGCTGCAGCCAAAGGGATTAGGTTGTCTTTTCTAGTGCTGCAGCCAAAGGGATTAGGTTGTCTATTCTAGTGCTGCAGCCAAAGGGATTAGGTTGCACCGTATCTTTTAGTGCTGCAGCCAAAGGGATTAGGTTGTCTATTCTAGTGCTGCAGCCAAAGGGACTAGGTTGCGGTCTTTTTCTAGTGCTGCAGCCAAAGGGATTAGGTTGTCTTTTCTAGTGCTGCAGCCAAAGGGATTAGGTTGTCTATTCTAGTGCTGCAGCCAAAGGGATTAGGTTGTCTATTCTACTGCTGCAGCCAAAGGGATTAGGTTGCACCGTATCTTTTAGTGCTACAGCCAAAGGGATCAGGTTGTCTATTCTAGTGCTGCAGCCAAAGGGATTAGGTTGCACCGTATCTTTTAGTGCTGCAGCCAAAGGGATCAGGTTGTCTATTCTAGTGCTGCAGCCAAAGGGACTAGGTTGCGGTCTTTTCTAGTGCTGCTGCCAAAGGGATTATGTTGTCTTTGCTAGTGCTGCAGCCATAGTGATTAGGTTGTAGAAAAGACAACCTAATCCCTTTGGCTGCAGCACTAGAATAGACAACCTAATCCTTTTGGCTGCAGCACTATAAAAGACAACCTAATCCTTTTGGCTGCCTTTTCCTGCAATGAGCTAGGTGAATAAGTACTGTAGATGTTTTGATAGCAGTTGTGTGCCTGTTAGGGATGTTCGGTTCTCTGTCATAGTTCGTTGATTTGTACATTAGTTGTTTTAACAATTATTTTTCAATAACTGTTTCAAAGCTTTTCAGTCTGCCATCTGCTTGGCCCATTGGAACTATTCCAATTTAAGTTCAACTGCTTGGGCTTGTTGGTTTATTTTTTCGTTGAGTTTTATATTGATGATTAGGATTTTGTTTTCAGAACTCCTTGATGTGAATCAGATTTTACTTGGGTTACTTTCTGCTAATTATACGGTTAAATACTATTAGCCAGCACTTGTTTAATGTTCCTCGTTGTCTGTGCACAGCGAAACGATCGGGCAGCACAATGGGGCTGACTGCACGTGGGTGAGGGTGGTGGTGGCCCACCAATATAGTAAGGCGTGGGGGAAAATGGTGTGGCGGCTGGTCACTGCCTACCCCTTTGTGCGCCAGCCCCAACCACCCCCACCGTCACACCACCACCCTCACCCTCGAAGACTTCATTCCGATGAGGGACGTTGGCTGAGACCAGGGCCTAAGGAATGAGGAGGGTAAGTAGGAAATTACACAAAAAAACGTAGAAGTAGACTAGTTTGATACAGTGACTATGTCTGCATGCCAGAAGAAAAGTCCGTTTAACGTCCCAAAAGATTTGATGACAGCTGATTATATTATTTGGGGCAGGTTCTTGGGGGCCAACCAACCCCCTTGGCTGCACTTAAAGCCAATGGAATGCCCCAGTTTGAGAGTCATGGCTTCCTCAGAACACTGGACTGTACCACGAGTTACCTTTTCTGTTGAAATGTTATTATACAGCTGTCACTTTACTTTTGGCTTTTGCTACAGGATAATGTCAACCAATGATAAAAGCCATTTGAGTGAAGGATCACAACAATTATGTTTGATAAGAAATACTTCTTCTTCTTCTGTGTTCTTGGGCCATAAGGCCACAACGAATACGTAAGTGTCCGTTTTCCAGTTTTCACTGCCCTGTAAACATTCCGACATCGTTCTTACATTGGCAACGTGATGGCAAATGATGGCAAGCGCTGGCCAGCATCAGTCCTTCAATCGGTCCTATTCTGGCATGCCGGCATCGATCCTATATGTAGGGGAAGACGGGGTAAAGAGCACATGGGCGGGTAAGAAGCTCACCCCAATTATCACATGAAATAAAGAAAATTTCAGTCAAATTTGCCCATGAGACGAATGCTAGACATTAACACTCGTCTCATGGGCAAAATGAGACTGAAATTTGCTTCATTTCATGAGATAATTGGGGTGGGCTTCTTACCCGCGCGCCCATGCGCTTTTTACCCCGTCTTCCCCTACTTTGCCGATGCTGGCCGAACGCTGGCAAATGCCCGTGTGTGCCAGTGTTGGATTTGCCAGCATTGGGTCGATTCTGGGGATATGCTGGCAAAACTCATTGTCCTCTGATACGATGTAGGCCGAGAGAAGGACTATGTGTGTCCCTGTCTACATAATTAATAAGGTCAGGTCAGGTCAGGTCAGGCCAGGTCAGGTCAGGTAGTTAGGACATTAGGCCTCGCGGCCTCTTCACTATTTTGTCCCTTGAAGGGAGAGGGTTAATCTCTGTATCTGTGTTTTAGGAAAGTGAGAACCTTAATTACAGATCAAATAACGATGGGCGTAATTTGACAATGTTGATGGAAAAAAACAAAGTTTAGCTAGCTCGGCGCTCAACTAGCGGAAGCAAAGACACGATAATTTAAATATAATAAGAACATTTTTTTTTTGGGGGTAGCTAAGAAATGACGTAAGCACATAACTTACTTCCATCCAATCAAATCGATCCACTTTTAGCCAGCCATTTGTAAACGGCAGACGTTGAAGGAGGTGAAAGACGTTTATACTTATTTTTGTCTCTTCCTTCCTTCCTGGAATAATTACGTGACCAGTCAAACTTAACTATTCTCTTACTTAGGTCTACTGTAGTAGTGGTTTGAAGTTAGTCAGTACCAGTTTTTAACCTTTATCTGGAAAAAAACGTTGATTTGATGTGTTAGATCTAGACTTGGTTTTCTAAGCTTGGGCCGTTGCCGGCGTGTGAACTCAGAACTGTAAGTTTAGTAACCGGTCAAGGTGGTAGAGTACTGAGTAGCTAAGTGAGCGTGATATGATTTTTCGTCAGGGCTCCAATTCTACAGGACCCTCTAAGTCTAAAAGAATGTTCAGGGGGTCCCAGGAATGCACTAGACAACATTTGCAATTCCACTGCCACTGGGAGTGGGACTTATCCTGTCCTGCGCTCACCGGTCTTCATTCAGACACGCACAGAATAGTCAGAAGTGACTGTGGTTGCTCTACAGTCACAGGAAAGAAGAAGAAGGATGCGTGCTATGTGAATTTGTGTCATCCATCCCACCGGCACACGCGGCTTACTCGTACCGAATAGTGGAATGGGCTCATGCGCGCAAAATCTTGTGCGTGCGTTCGCACACGGGACCTCGGTTTTAGGTCTCATCTGAAGGACCAGGAAATAGCAGAAAAGTATCTTTCCCAAGGATACAACACCGTCACCAGCCGGGTTCGAACCCACCGCACCCGCAAACCTGTTGGATTACGAGCGGCGAATCTAACCAACCGGCCACAGCGCCTCCTATTCTGTTGGTATAGTACGTGGCGACTTCGGTCAGGCAGATCAGTAGATACGGTCTATGCTAAGAAAATATCGATCAATAATTAATTCAAAGCAAAACTTTTTTGTTACATGTATTTGTTTTTCTTTTCTAGTTTTCTCTTTGGAGTTGGAGTACGCAAGTGCAGTAGGCCCCAGAATCCAAGACTACTTGCTGAATCATCTCTTCCTGCGGCATAAAGTATATGACTGACTTCTGTCGTTTCTGGTAAGCCAGATCTACTGAAGATATATATACCTTTTCTTTTATAAAACCCATTACAAATGTGTACAGCTGTGAAGCTATGCTGTCCAAAGTAGAATATACAGTTACTCATACAGTCGAACCCGCTTATAAGAAAACCTGCTTATAAGGCCTTTGTCATGTTTCAGTGCCTAATGTTTTAGACTTTCCCCATATTGATACTCTTTGTTCCATGTTCTTCTTCTGCGTTCCCAGGCCATATGGCCATAATAGGTGATGTACGTATATATCCGGTTTTCCGTTTTCACTGGTCTCCTCGCTGCATACAGCTAACACGTTATGATTTCAGATGAGCTCAAAAGAAAAAAAATATTTGGAAGATTTTGTTTTTTTAAAAAGTCAGGAGAATGGGCCAATATGTCAATTGTCAGAAAGATAGTTGATGATAGAAAGCAAAGGGAAAAGGCAGAGTCAAAGAGAAGTTACAAGCACAGAACTTCCAGAAGGTGGGGTAACTATTTGTACAAAAGCCCCCCTCCCCGGTATCCCTACGGGGGTTCCCTGTAAATATTAAGTTTCTTGAAGGCATGTGTGTTTTTCTTAGTTCCTTTAATATTTAATTCCTCTCACATGAAAATGTTCTTTTTTTCTAGTTTTCTCTTTGGAGTTGGAGTACGCAAGTGCAGTAGGCCCCAGAATCCAAGACTACTTGCTGAATCATCCCTTCCTGAGGCAATTTCTGGTAAGCCAGATCTACTGAAGATATATATACCTTTTCTTTAATAAAAAACATTACAAATTTGTACAGCTGTGAAGCTATACTGCCCAAAGTAGACTATACAGTTACTCATAATTTTAAATTGATTCTGAATATGAATTTCCTATTATTTCCAATTTATTACCAGCCCCACGTCTTTTTCAATTTAACCTACCACCACCATCTCTTTTCTCTTCTCTGTAGTGTTTTTGTTCAGTAACGGGTTGGTTTTTGTGTGTGGTATAAAAGGTGTGAACATCCTGGTGTGTGGAAACCCCTACATGAACAAGTCCATTTCCTGAAGTACCTGGAGAAGATGGTGCCCCGGGTGGTGTTCCCCATGGGCCAGGCGACATCAAGAGGAACCTCGTGAGTGGATGATGGATGGCAGGTGCTCTGCAGCTGGCTGACAAAGGGGTGTGTCTCATTGGTGAGCTTGACATGGTAAGGGACACTCGGAGAGAGAAATTCAAAATGTGTGTGAATCAGAAGTTATCGCTGTTCAATACTTTTTTTCAAACCTTAAAAATGTGCTAGGTAATATTGAAAGTGCATTCTGGTTTTTGTTTGTGGCACAAGCCACAAACCTATAACTCACTTTGTCGGTCTGTCCAAAATTGTCGCACATGTTGTAAAAGAGAAAGAAAAGTACAGACAGAAAAAAATACTTGGGCATAAAGTAACAGAGTTGCATCTAGGGTGCGCGATTCACGCAATTTCTTTGAAAATCCCACAAATGTGAAAAAGCCATGTGGGACCGCGCGTGCAAAAAAAGTCCATGCCCGCCTTTCAAACATGCGATATACGCGATTGTTTTCTCTGCGAAGAAAGTCATTCCGAGCAGGGCCTCAACTTCTCCAAACAGCGCAAATAAAAAGCAATTTCATTGGTCAGAACTGTCAATTGTAAATATGATCGGCCAATGAATGCGCGTTTAACTTTGTGGGCTTCCAAGTAAAATGGCGACCAAACGGAAGAGTGCGACGCTGTTCTATTTTTCTTTTAAAAAAACACGTACTTCCACTCCCACTTCGACAGCCAAAACCTGTGCTACATAAGAAGAAAGTCCAGCAATAGCAGCTTCGTGTCCAGCAAAAACTAGTGAAGCAGTGACTGTGATTGCTGCCGAAACTGGCGCCGATGGTGCAAGTGGTGTTGATACTGACAGTGACAAAGAAATTTTACTGGACACAGAAGGTGAGGCCGCTAGGCCTACTGCCCAAAGTGGGAAACTGAGTAGATAAGAATGGGTCAAAAAATGGCTTTGGGGGCAAAATGCAGAAGATGGCTTACGCTGTCAATTGTGTTTGAACCACTAAAAGAACAATGCATTCATGGAGTGGAGTTGGCTGATTGACCTGAAGAAGAAGAAAGCTGTGTGACGACGCGTTTTGAAATAACAACGCGTTTTGAACTAATTATTTCAAATCGCGTTGAGTTTATTTCAAAACGCGTTGGTGTGTGTCGACACGTTTTGAAATAAAACCGCGATTTGAAATAAATTCACCAAAGTCTTTGTGTAGACCCATTCACAACAAAAACCCAATGGACAAAACACTACCCCTGCAGGACAAAAGACCACTGGACAAAACACCACCCATGAAGGACAAAAACCCACTGGACAAAACACTACCCACGCAGGACAAAAGTCCACTGGACAAACAACGCGTTTTGAAATATTTCAAAACGTGTTGAGTTTATTTCAAAACGCGTTGGTGTGTGTCGACAAGTTTTGAAATAAAACCGCGATTTGAATTAAATTTCTCTTTCGGACTCTTTTGTATGTCTATCTGTCAATCTCTCTCTCTGTCTCTCTCTGTGTCTAAAAAAATTAACTATTTTTGATGTGGTTGGCCAGTGGTCAGTGTCACTGACCAGTGGTCATTTTGGCCTATTTTCACTGTTTGACTGCAAATTAGTGTATTAGGAGTTCAAATGAACATTTTTTGATGTGGTTGACCAGTGGTCAGTGTCACTGACCAGTGGTCATTTTGGCCTATTTTCATTGTTTGACTGCAAATTAGTGCATTAGGAGTTCAAATGAACAATTTTTGATGTGGTTGACCAATGGTCAGTGTCACTGCCCAGTGGTCATTTTGGCCTATTTACACTGTTTGACTGCAAATTAGTGTATTAAGTGTTCAAATGAACAAGGTTTGATGTGGTTGACCAGTGGTTCAACGACATCAAACCTTGTTCATTTGAACTCTTAATACACTAATTTGCGATCAAAGAGTGAAAATAGGCACGTTTTGAAATAAAACCGCGATTTGAAATAAATTCACCGAAGTCTTTGTGTAGACCTATTCAGGACAAAAGCCCACTGGACAAAACACCACCCATGAAGGACAAAAACCCACTGGACAAAACACTACCCACGCAGGACAAAAGCCAGCTGGACAAACAACGCGTTTTTAAATAATTATTTCAAAACGCTGAGTTTATTTCAAAACGCGTTGGTGTGTGTCGACACGTTTTGAAAACCCACTGGACAAAACACTACCCATGCAGGACAAAAGCCCACCAGACAAAACACCACCCATAAAGGACAAAAGCCCACTGGGCAGAATCTCACCCATGTAGGACAAAAACCCACCGGACAGAATACCACCCCTGTAGGACAAAAGCCCATCGGACAGAACACCAACCATTAATTTTAGGACAAGAGTCCACCAGACAGAATACCACTCATATAGGACAAATGCCAACCGGACAGAATACCCCTCATGTAGGACAAAAGCACATTGGATAGAATACCACATATGTAGGACAAAAGCCCATCGGGCAGAATAGCACTTGATCAAATAAAGTCATTCAATTAAAGGGAATTAAATTGTTTCAAAACGCGTTGATTGTATTTCAAAACGTGTCGTCACAGATCTTCTGACGCATTTTGAAATAAAACTGTGATTTGAAATGAATTATTTCAAAATACACCGGACATAACACTACCCATGTAGGACAAAAGCCCACTGGATAGAATACCACATATGTAGGACAAAAGCCCATCGGGCAGAATAGCTCTGGATCAAATAGAGTCATTCAATTAAAGGGAATTACACCAGTGCTTTAAATTATTTCAAAACGCGTCGTCACAAAGCAACCCTTTTCAGATCATTTAAATGCTTCTCCCCAATTTGACAAAATGGCTAATTTCTTCACACGACTACATGCCCTGAGAGACTGTAAAGGTAAAGATGTGCCCCCCCCCCCCCCCCCCCCCCCCTCCACCCCCCCCCCCCCCTACATTTCTGGGTTAATTGTATTTTTCCGTTTTTGCCTTTCTTACCATACATACAGCTGTATTTTAGGAACATTTTTAGCTAATAACCTTTTTGGAATTCTAACCCTATCCCTAACCCTAGCCCTAAACCTAACCCTACCCCCCCCCCCCCCCCCCCCCACCCCCCCACCCCACTATGTACTGCAGTACACCGCGATTTGTCACAGTTGTGGTTCGTTGCGTTTTTCCGTCTTATAGGGTGGGGGGTAGGGTTAGGGTTAGGGCTAGGGTTAGGGATAGGGTTAGTATTCAAAAAAGGTTATTAGCTAAAAATGTTCCTAAAATACAGCTTTATGTATGGTAAGAAAGGCAAAAACGGACAAATACAATTAACCCAGAAATGTAGGGGGGTGGCACATCTGAAATATTCTTAGAACCTATCAGCATGCAAAATGTAAGCGTCCTAGGTCCTGGGTCAGCTGCAAGGTGAACCACTGCAGCCGAAAATGGTGCCACGCGGCTGGTGATCTAGCGTCTTAACGCTCTAGTTTAATTATTAAATCTTGCAGGATGCGTCATATCATGCTTTTTCTCTCCGTCAAGGGGGTTATGTTTTTTATGCCATTTTATTTCTGGTGTACCTGTTTGTATGTGGATGATTTCTTATTTCAAAATGAATTGTTTTGCATTGGGAGTGAATATAATAAGATTTATATTATCACACTTGCTGGAATTATTTAAAATCGTATTGATTTTATTTAAAATCGCTCCCAAAGCGAAACAGCACGTTTTAAAATAAAACCGCGTTTTCAAATAAAGTTTCAACAACAAAAATATGTTGTTAATTCACCAGCCTTCCAAAATATGTTATTTGCACAAAATTCATGTACATTGTCCATCATCAGTCTTCTGGTGGTGCCGGTGTTAACAGCTATTTTGTTGTACGACAAAACGGCGCTTTTGTGACATAATGGCGGGTGATTTTGTCGTACGACGAAGCAAACAGTGATTAGTAATGCCATTTTGTCATACAACAAGAAGGTAGGGAGACAGCCCGCCATTTTGTTATACCCCGCTGTTTTGTTGAAAGCAGATTAAATCATCATCATTATTACCATCACCATCATGCGAGTGCGCCCTCAGCCACACAGAAGCACACGTACACATTAACACACACATGCACACTTACGCAAAATTGTACAAAAGAGAGAGGGGGGAGAGACAGACAGATAAAGAGAAAGACAGAGTGAGAGACGCAGAGAGAGAGAGAGAGCAGAGAGAGTGAGAGAGAAGAGAGAGAAAATGCATGTTTGTGCTTGTGTGTGTGTGTGTGTGTGTGTGTGTGTGTGTGTGTGTGTGTGTGTGTGTGTGTGTGTGTGTGTGTGTGTGTGTGTATGTGTGTGTGTGTGTGTGTGTGTGTGTGTGTGTGTGTGTGTGTGTGTGTGTGTAATTGAAAGAAGATTTATTTACTTCTTTCTAAGCACACAAACACTAAACTATAATGAAGCTTTCGAGCTTTATTTATCTTCTTTCAGCAATGATACAAACTGACTGATGCCAAACACTAAAGTCTTTATAGGCACATCTTTAAGAAAAAAAAGATAAAAAATGAAAATAGAATAAGGGTGAGCGCAATTCAATATGACCACACACAAAAAAAAGAAGAAAGATTTGGTAGAGACAGGAAGAGGGAAACAAAAAGAAGGAAAGAAGGAAAGAAGAAAACTGGGCGAGCACAGTTCAGAATTATTTCTTAAGAGAACATTTTAAAAAAGAAGAGAAGAAAAAAAGAGAGAACTTGTAGAAAGAAAAAAAAAAGAACACAGAGAGAATTGAAACCTACTCAACATAAGGAAAAGCATGGCAAATGAAACTTGTTGGAAACGAACAGGAATAAAACAGTGAGGCCATATATATTATAAGCATACTCCCAGCCCATAGCCTAAAGGATCCAGCTAAAGACAGAGAATGAGTTCGACACCTTCCCTCTCTATTGTTATAAAGCGGGCTTCTCTATCTTATACACCTCAAACACATGCTACAGAATTTAGGAAAGAGAAGATTATTATAAAATTAATGAGTTCGACACCTTCCCTCTCTATTGCTATAAAGCGGGCTTCTCTATCTTATACACCTCAAACACATGCTACAGAATTTAGGAAAGAGAAGATTATTATAAAATTAAACAAATCTGGAAGATTAATTAAAAGATAACATGAGTCTTATGGTGGTGGTGACTATCTATTTTTATTTTTACTCTAATTTAGAAGTGTAATACTTTTTCTTATCTTAATCAATTCATAATGTCCAAAATATTAGCCTTATTTTTTGAAATTTTGAAATAAGATTTATGTCATCACAATGCGTTTGGAAATAAATTATTTCAAAATGTGTTATTATTTTACCATTATTCCAAAAGACGTTATTTACTCAGCATCCCATAATTTATACACTGCTTATTAACAGTTGTGTGGTGGCGCCCGTGATATTGTGCCACAGCGACAGCATTTCCCGTAAAATATGCTTGCAGCGAATGGGTCTACACAAAGACTTCGGTGAATTTATTTCAAATCACGGTTTTATTTCAAAACGTGTCGACACACACCAACGCGTTTTGAAATAAACTCGACGCGTTTTGAAATAATTATTTCAAAACGCGTTGTTTGTCCAGTGGACTTTTGTCCTGCGTGAGTAGTGTTTTGTCCAGTGGGTTTTTGTCCTTCATGGGTGGTGTTTTGTCCAGTGGTCTTTTGTCCTGCAGGGGTAGTGTTTTGTCCATTGGGTTTTTGTCCTGAATGGGTCTACACAAAGACTTCGGTGAATTTATTTCAAATTGCGGTTTTATTTCAAAACGTGCGTATTTTCACTCTTTGATCGCAAATTAGTGTATTAAGAGTTCAAATGAACAAGGTTTGATGTGCACCTTGTTCATTTGAACTCTTAATACACTAATTTGCAGTCAAACAGTGAAAATAGGCCAAAATGACCACTGGTCAGTGACACTGACCACTGGTCAACCACATAAAAAATTGTTCATTTGAACTTTAATAGCAATAATACACTAATTTGCAGATCAAACAGTGAAAAATAGGCCAAAGTGACCACTGGTCAGTGACACTGACCACTGGTCAACCACATCAAAAAATTTTCATTTCAACTCCTAATACACTAATTTGCAGTCAAACAGTGAAAATAGGCCAAAATGACCACTGGTCAACCACATCAAAAATTGTTCACTTGAACTCCTAATACACTAATTTGCAGTCAAACAGTGAAAATAGGCCAAAATGACCACTGGTCAGTCACACTGACCACTGGTCAACCATATCAAAATTTGTTCATTTCAACTCCTAATACACTAATTTGCAGTCAAACAGTGAAAATAGGCCAAAATGACCACTGGTCAACCACATCAAAAATTGTTCACTTGAACTCCTAATACACTAATTTGCAGTCAAACAGTGAAAATAGGCCAAAATGACCACTGGTCAGTGACACTGACCACTGGTCAACCACATCAAAAATTGTTCATTTGAACTCCTAATACACTAAATCGCAGTCAAACAGTGAAAACAGTCAAACAGTGAAAATAGGCCAAAATGACCACTGGTCAGTGACACTGACCACTGGTCAACCACATAAAAAATTGTTCATTTGAACTCCTAATACACTAATTTGCAGATCAAACAGTAAAATAGGCCAAATGACCACTGGTCAGTTGAATCACTGACCACTGGTCAACCACATCAAAAAAACATCATTTCAACTCCTAATACACTAATTTGCAGTCAAACAGTGAAAATAGGCCAAAATGACCACTGGTCAACCACATCAAAAATTGTTCACTTGAACTCCTAATACACTAATTTGCAGTCAAACAGTGAAAATAGGCCAAAATGACCACTGGTCAGTGTGTGTGACCACTGGTCAACCATATCAAAATTTGTTCATTTCAACTCCTAATACACTAATTTGCAGTCAAACAGTGAAAATAGGCCAAAATGACCACTGGTCAACCACATCAAAAATTGTTCATTTGAACTCCTAATACACTAATTTGCAGTCAAACAGTGAAAATAGGCCAATATGACCACTGGTCAGTGACACTGACCACTGGTCAACCACATCAAAAATTGTTCATTTGAACTCCTAATACACTAAATTGCAGTCAAACAGTGAAAGTAGGCCAAAATGACCACTGGTCAGTGACACTGACCACTGGTCAACCACATAAAAAATTGTTCATTTGAACTCCTAATACACTAATTTGCGATCAAACAGTAAAAATAGGCCAAAGTGACCACTGGTCAGTCACACTGACCACTGGTCAACCACATCAAAATTTGTTCATTTCAACTCCTAATACACTAATTTGCAGTCAAACAGTGAAAATAGGCCAAAATGACCACTGGTCAGTGACACTGACAGTGTTTTGTCCAGTGGGTTTTTTCCTTCATGGGTGGTGCTTTGTCCAGTGGGCTTTTGTCCTGAATGGGTCTACACAAAGACTTCGGTGAATTTATTTCAAATCGCGGTTTTATTTCAAAACGTGCCTATTTTCACTCTTTGATCGCAAATTAGTGCATTAAGAGTTCAAATGAACAAGGTTTGATGTGCACCTTGTTCATTTGAACTCTTAATACACTAATTTGCAGTCAAACAGTGAAAATAGGCCAAAATGACCACTGGTCAGTGACACTGACCACTGGTCAACCACATCAAAAATTGCTCAGTTGAACTCCTAATACACTAATTTGCGATCAAACAGCGAAAATAGGCCAAAATGACCACTGGTCAGTGACACTGACCACTGGTCAACCACATCAAAATTTGTTCACTTGAACTCCTAATACACTAATTTGCAGTCAAACAGTGAAAATAGGCCAAAATGACCACTGGTCAGTGACACTGGTCAACCACATCAAAAATAGTTTATTTTTTTAGACACAGAGAGAGACAGAAAGAGAGATTGACAGATAGACATACAAAAGAGTCAGAAAGAGAAATTTATTTCAAATCGCGGTTTTATTTCAAAACGTGTCGACACACCAACGCGTTTTGAAATAAACTCAACACGTTTTGAAATAATTATTTCAAAACGCGTTGTTTGTCCAGTGGACTTTTGTCCTGCGTGGGTAGTGTTTTGTCCAGTGGGTTTTTGTCCTTCATGGGTGGTGTTTTGTCCAGTGGTCTTTTGTCCTGCAGGGGTAGTGTTTTGTCCATTGGGTTTTTGTCCTGAATGGGTCTACACAAAGACTTTGGTGAATTTATTTCAAATTGCGGTTTTATTTCAAAACGTGCCTATTTTCAATCTTTGATCGCAAATTAGTGTATTAAGAGTTCAAATGAACAAGGTTTGATGTGGTTGAACCACTGGTCAACTACATCAAACCATGTTCATTTGAACTCTTAATACACTAATTTGCAGTCAAACAGTGAAAATAGGCCAAAATGACCACTGGTCAGTGACACTGACCACTGGTCAACCACATCATTTTTTTTTAAAATTTTGAGACACAGAGAGAGACAGAGAGACAAATTGACAGATAGACATACAAAAGAGTCAGAAAGAGAAATTTATTTCAAATCGCGGTTTTATTTCAAAACGTGTCGACACACACCAACGCGTTTTGAAATAAACTCAATGCGTTTTGAAATAATTATTTCAAAACGCGTTGTTTGCCCAGTGGGCTATTGTCCTGCGTTGATAGTGTTTTGTCCAGTGCATTTTTGTCCTTCATGGGTGGTGTTTTGTCCATGGTCTTTTGTCCTGCATGGGTAGCTTTGTCCAGGTTTTTTTTGTCCTGAATTGGTCTACACAAAGACTTCGGTGAATTTATTTCAAATCGCGGTTTTATTTCAAAACGTGCCTATTTTCACTCTTTGATCGCAAATCAGTGTATTAAGAGTTCAAATGAACAAGGTTTGATGTGGTTGACCAGTAGTCAGTAGTGGTCAGTGACACTGACCACTGGTCAACCACATCAAACCTTGTTCATTTTACTCCTAATACAGTAATTTGCAGTCAAACAGTCAAAATAGGCAATCATGACCACTGGTCAGTCACACTGACCACTGGTCAACCACATCAAAATGTTTATTTCAAAACGTGTCGACACACACCTACGCGTTTTGAAATAAACTCAACACGTTTTGAAATAATTATTTCAAAACGCGTTGTTTGCCCAGTGGGCTATTGTCCTGCGTGGATAGTGTTTTGTCCAGTGGGTTTTTGTCCTTCATGGGTGGTGTTTTGTTCCAGTGGGCTTTTGTCCTGCATGGGTAGTGTTTTGTCCATTGGGTTTTTGTCCTGAATGGGTCTACACAAAGACTTTGGTGAATTTATTTCAAATCGCGGTTTTATTTCAAAACGTGCCTATTTTCACTCTTTGATCGCAAATTAGTGTATTAAGAGTTCAAATCAACAAGGTGTGATGTGGTTGACCAGTGGTCAGTTGTGGTCAGTCACACTGACCACTGGTCAACCACATCAAACCTTGTTCATTTGAACTCTTAATACACTGACCACTGGTCAACCACATCAAACCTTGTTCATTTGAACTCCTAATACACTAATTTGCAGTCAAACAGTGAAAATAGGCCAAAATGACCACTGGTCAGTCACACTGACCACTGGTCAACCACATCAAAATTTGTTCATTTGAACTCCTAATACACTAATTTGCAGTCAAACAGTGAAAATTGGCCAAAATGACCACTGGTCAGTGACACTGACCACTGGTCAACCACATCAAAAATTGTTAATTTGAACTCCTAATACACTAATTTGCAATCAAACAGTGAAAGTAGGCCAAAATGACCACTGGTCAATGACACTGACCACTGTTCAACCACATCAAAACATGTTCTGAACTCCTAATACACTAATTTGCAGTCAAACAGTCAAAATAGGCCAAAATGACCACTGGTCAGTAACATTGACCACTGTTCAACCGCATCAAAAATTGTTTAATTTTTTAGGCAGAGAGAGAGAGATTGACAGATAGACATACAAAAGAGTCAGAAAGAGAAATTTATTTCAAATCGCGGTTTTATTTCAAAACGTGTCGACACACACCAACGCGTTTTGAAATAAACTCAACGCGATTTGAAATAATTATTTCAAAACGCGTTGTTATTTCAAAACTCGTCGTCACAAAGCTGTGCAGAAACGTGAAATTGTTGAACATGGTGTGTGTGTACACATATCTAAGTTTTTCATTTTTATTGTACTTTTTTTGTGTGACATTGAGCATGAACCACAAATTTCACTTTTTTCTAGGGTTAGGGTTAGGTAAATGGTTCAAGTACAGAAAAAGTGAAATTTCTGGTTGTCGCAAATACACACTCTCATAGTAGCGGGCGATTTATTTGGCTGAGCGACTTTTTTGACTGCGACAAGCATTACTGTCGATGTAAGGATGTGAACTGTTTTTAGATTGTCATTACAATATACCAACTTCGTACAGTAATATTGTTTTCAGATACATTGATGCTTCTCTTTGGTTTATGTGCCAGGGACGGTATTCATGTCGAGATAGCATGAGACTTAGCATGATGCTAACTTAGAAGCTCTTCCAAAAGTCCTATTAAATCCTATAGGACATTGGAAGAGCTTCTAAGTTAGCATCATGCTAAGTCTCATGCTATCTCGACATGAATACCGTCCCTGGATTCTGCTTTTTTACAAGACCTCTGCCTGCATGCTTTTTTTTTAAATTTAAGGAGCAACCTCCGTTTTATATCTTCCCTGTATTTTGTTCTTACCACCACTTATCACAGCCCAGGTAGTGGCTTAACTTGTGTAATGTTACATTGCCCCCTTATATCCCCAAAGGGATGCTGTTCCTGCACTGTACCAGGAATTAGGCTATTCCTGTATCCCAGGTTTTCAGGTTATAGCAGGGTTTTCTAGAAGCACCCATGCAGAGGATTACATTTTTTTTGGTCCATTCCTTGGATATATTGGCCAACATTATGTTGATCAATTGTGTCTTTGAATTCAGTAGATCAACTTTTTTTGTGTTTATGCAGAAAAGGAGATCTGATACAAAGACTGGTAAGAGAAGACTCCACAGCAGCACAGACAGCCCATGACTTGCCTCCTGTCCTCCATCCTCTCCATCCATCGTTTGCTCCCTGGCCAACATGTTAGGCCTACTTTAAAATAAAAACAATTAATGTTGTATATTGTTTGATTTGAGTGAAATGTTTATTATCTTTCTTCTTCTTCTTCTGCGTTCCCAGGCCATATGGCCATAATGCGTAAGGTACGTATATGTCCGGTTTTCACTGGTCTCCCCGCTGCGTACAGCCGACACATTCTGATTTTGGAGGAGCTCAAAGGAGAAAAAGTATTTGGAAGACTTTTTTTTAAAGGCAGGAGAATGGGCCAATAAGCCAAAAAGATAGCAGATGACAGAAAGCAAAGGGAAAAGGCAGTCTAAGAGAGTGGCAGATTAGAGGACGTTTCAAGCACAGAAGGTGGGGGAACTATTTGTATGGTATCCCCACGGGGGTTTGCCTTTCAAAATACTAAAAAGTTTTACACATAAAAGAGACTCTCTCTCTCTCTCTCTCTCTCTCTCTCTCTCTCTCTCTCTCTCTCTCTCTCTCTCTCTCTCTCTCTCTCTCTCTCTCTCTCTCTCTCTCTCTCTCAACGTTATTGAAAAAGTACTTATTTGCTTTAAAATATTCTTAGAAACACTTGGAGATCACCAGGAAAACACCCTTTAGTTTTGCAGAGATGCAACACTCACTTTGCTCTGGTTTCCGAGAACAATCAAATTGTCAAATAGGTGATTCCTTCTTGGCAGAGGTGCTGAAGTCAAATTCTTTCAGTGAAAGAGAAGGCATGTGCCTTCTCTTTTCTAATGGCTGCATTAGTTTAGACAGAATCGTTTACACAAAATTTTCGCAGTACAAGCCTTTTTTTTTTCTATTTTCTTGGATTTTATGGAGTTTACCTAAAGGAGTTTCGCTCACAACAAAGGAAATAGCTTCATCTTTTTTTACTGCATTACAAAGAAAAAAAAGCTTCAACCACAATGAGTGGCCTCCACCCACCCCATCCAAAATGGCTTCTATCTCCGCCAAGGAGGAATCGACGTTTTAATGGTTTGATTTATAGGAAACCAGAGCAAAGTGAGCGTTCCGATTCTTGAAAAGGCTGTGTTTCTGATTTTGATGTTTTTCTTGCAAAAACTCTTCCGTCAGGGTCCACCTTTCAACCCTAGTCTAAGAACTGTAAATGTTGTGACTTATCAAGTTATGGTGAGTTAGGTCGATTTCCGTTGTATATAAATCTGTCTTGATTTGAATTGAAACGAAACAGAAATACAGTGGAACCTCGCTTATAAGGCTTTCAAAAAACATCCAAAATGCTGTCTTATAAGGGGGGTAATTTTAATACTTACACAGAAGGGCAATGTCTGAGAGAACAAGTTTTACGTGGGAGAAGTCTTATAATGGGAGGTCTTATAAAGGAGGTTCCACTGTAAAAATAAAACGTTTCCTTACATTCTAATGTGAAAGGCAGTGGTACTTTTCAATTCTAATCACTGTCATCCTATCCCTTCCCCGCACACACACACACTCTTTATGAAATTATCTCTGTCTGTTTATTTGAGACCTGTGTATTCGTGTTCTTCTGTATTTTTCTGACCATAAGGCGCACTTGTGTATTCGTGTTCTAATTATTCTTGATTATGGATTCAAATATAATTATTGTCAATGTATATCTTGACTCGCCCATGGGGATGCCGGGAGATCTTTTATACAAATAGTTCCTCCATCTTCTGGAAGTTCTGTGCTTGTAACTTCCTCTAATTTGTCATTCTCTTTGACTCTGCCTTTTCCCTTTACGTTACCGTACTGTTATCTGCTATCTTTCTATCTCACTGGTCCATTCTCCTGCCTTTTTCTATAAATTCTTACAAAGATTTCTTCAGCCGAAGTCAGACATGCTGGGCCTATTTCTTAGTTAGGCGCATAACGGCAGCATGACGCATCTATGCTCATATGACAGAAAACTGAGCGAACAAGAAAAAAATGTCTTGTAATCTATGTCATACAAGATTATGTCTGTCTGTGTATCGATTATCTTAAAAGACACACAATCTGAAGCAATAATTAATTTGACATTGACCTTGATTGCTTTACCATCATCAAATTTGCCATACATCAATGCATCTATATGCCAAATTTGAAGTCCAACGGTGTATAAGTTATGGCCTTTTACAGATTTTACGTTTTCAAGGTCATACATCAATGTCACGATTGCAATTATTTATGGGCCGATGTCTTCCTCTCTTAGTGACACACCACCACACAAAATTTGAAGCGATTCTGTCAAGCGGTTTGGGAGAAAATGCGGCCGGACTCATGCATGAACGGACGGACAGATGAAACAAAAACAATACTTCCGGAAGCTTCAGGAACTAAAAAGGGTAACAAACGTTAAACACATACTAGTAAGAAAAAAGACATAAAAAATGCCGTAGCAAAATAGATCAGAGAGAAAAAGGAACATTCAAAAATAGATTTGTAAGGAAAGATAAAAGAACAGATTAAAGATCCGTGGAGACAAAAATCAGATGAACTGGAAAACTGCAGATTTTGTTGGGAGACTTTATGGGGGGAAAAGATATAGTAAAAGACATGGTAGGCAGAAAAATAGAAAAGATAAAAAAAAGGGGTGGGCACAACTTGGTCGAGAACACCCCGCCACATGAAGTACAAAGACCTAACATACCTGTTATAGACATACATTGATATTTTATGTTAGTGAAGCTGCAGTCTCCAGCCATGCCTTAGTATGCAGGCATAAGCCTACTACTGAGTACTGTTCATACTGATCTTATCTCTGACCCTTGGCATGTGAAAAAGTTGTTTTTGCCACATCTTGATACCCGGCCAGAGGCCGAGATATTGCGATCGGTCTGTGTGTGTGTGTGTCTATCTGTGTGTGTGTCTGTGTATCGATTATCTTAAAAACTACTGTTTGGATTTTGATTAAAATTGGCAGAGGGGTAGACAGTTTGAAAAGGAAGCTTCCTTTCGTTAATCAACACCGTGCTGACCTTGACCTTGAAGTTTGACCTTGAAAACCAAAAATATTTAAGGGGTCATAACTCCCACACCGTTTTAAGCCATATTTTCCACATTTGTACAGAAGCATTTCAGATTGTGTGTGGTACTGTATACCCTAGAGTAGAAAACATCCAAGCATAAATTATCGCCATGATGATCTTGATCTTGAAGTGTGACCTTGAAAACCGAAATTTACTTTGCGCTATATATTTATTGTCCAAGCTGTATCTCATGAACTAGAAGACATAAGCTCTTTAAATGTTGTGTCAGGATGTGACACTAACAGTATAAAACATTCGTATATAAATTATACCCCGGAACTACAATGTTGCCGAGCGGCAGACATGTTTCCGGCCTACTACTTTTGAATCGTGTCGTAAACTATGAAAATAGAGAGATAAAGATAGAGGGGAGAGAGAGATATATATATATTGTTTAGTGGGGGGGGGGGGGGGGAGGACATAACTCTGGCCGGGTTTGCATTGTCACAATGCCTTGCTGCTGCTCGGCGATGCACTTACAATGCGTTGCTGCCGCTCGGCGATGCCCTTGTTTATATTTGCAGTTAGATCCTTACACCCTGGGTGGTGGATTTGCTATGGTTCGATTGATTAAGTTATCAATAGCTGCCGCCCGGCGATGCTCTTGTTTTTTCTTCTGTCTACAATACAAAATCTTATAACACAGGTTATTAATCTCATACATTCCATCAATTATGAGCTCAGATGAATCAGTGCTGTTCGACACTTTCTGTCTGTTGAAGCCACGAAAACTCTTATTTCTGCCTTTATTCTTTCCCGCATTGACTATTGCAACTCTCTTCTCTGTGACTCCTCAGTACCTCCTGCAAATTGTTCAAAAACGGCAAAACAGTGCACACTCTGATCATATAACACCTCATCTTCGTAACTTGCACTGCCATGGCTTCCAGTAGAGGCTAAAATCAAGTATAAAATAGCTTGCCTTTGTTTCGGTGCTGTTCACTCTTCTGGTCCTGTCTATCTCTCCGAACTAGTAACTGTCTACACACCTGCTTGCTCCCTACGTTCTTCCTCTGACTGCTGCACACTCAAGGTTCTTCGGGTTCACACAAAATCTTTTTGTGAACGATCCTTCCACTATTTAGCACCTCACTTATGGAATTCCCTCCCACAACATGTCCGCTCATCTGACTATCTCCGCCTTTCGCTATGCCCTTAAAACTCACTTGTTTCGGACATATTTTGATTAATGTTTGTGTGGGGGTGGGGGTCCGTTTCATTGCAGGAATCTTGTACCTTTTTTAATTTTATATGTTGAACATTAAATGCTTGTAAGTGAGGTAGAATGGTATTTTTGTTCTTGCAAAATTTGTCTATTATACTTAGTTATGTAACTGGTATGTCGATGACAGTATGATTTTATTTCAAGTTGTAGTATTGTATCCAAAGTTGATTGTGAATGTGGTCTATGTTCCTTGTTGATTGAGAATGTGAATGTGGTCTATTATTCTAAGAATGTTTATATTGTAACTATTTTACTCTTATATAATTGTGTGTGTGTGTGCGTGCGTGCGTTCATGTGTGTGTGTGTATATATGTGTGCGTGCCTGCGTCCATGCAGGTGTGTGTGTGTGTGTGTGTGTGTGTGTGTGTGTGTGTGTGAGAGAGAGAGAGAGAGAGAGAGAGAGAGAGAGAGAGAGAGAGAGAGAGAGAGAGAGAGAGAGAGAGAGAATGTTGCGTGCAATCATCGTGTTTATTTTACTTTCTAATGATTACCAACCGCGATCGTAGAGAGCGGATTGGTAATGTTTTCACTCGTGTCTGAGGCGGACTATGTATGTATGTATGTTTGTATGTATTCTCTCTAGCGTTTGAACGGATAGACTTAGGATGCTCAAATTTTGCATGCGGGTAGGTAGTAGGAAGATCTAGGCCAAGTTCGATAATGAAGGTTATGGGTCAAGGTCACTGGAGCCGAATAATGCTGCCGCGCGGTTGGTGATTTAGCGTCTTAACGCTCTAGTTCATTATTTGTTTGCCTTTAATGTTCTTGTTATCAATGTAAAGTGCACTGAGTTCATCTGAGAAAGTTCATCTGAGAAAGTCCCCCCGGCGGGCTTCCACCTTTCATGGGGGGGGGGGGGGGGGGGGGGGGGGGGGGGGGGGGGGGGGGGGGGGGGGGGGGGGGGGGGGGGGGGGGGGGGGGGGGGGGGGGGGGGGGGGGGGGGGGGGGGGTTGGGGGGGGGGTGGGGGCTTACGGAGAGTAGCCCAACAGCCTCCTAAAGTCCAACCACACGTCCTCGTCGTAGGAGGCGGGCAACGGCTTAGGCTGGCTTATGTGGTCATGGCCCTCCCGTGGGGATACTGGGGGGTCTTTCAGCAGAAATAGTTCCCCTTCTTCTGGAAGTTCTATGCTAGTAACTTCCCCTACTCTGTCACTCTCTTTGACTCTGCCTTTTCTCTTCTTTTTGCTTTCTGGCGTCTACTTCTTTCTGCCTTATTGGTCCATGCACCTGCATTTTTTCTATAAAACCCTTCCACGTTTTTCCTTTTTACAATTTATGACATGCCAGTTTTTTAAATTTTATTGTACACTGTCTGGCATCCACACGTGATACTTGCGCACTTGAGTGGGCGCCTGTTGTCCACTCTGCAGTGCATATTAGCTTATATAGCATATTATATGTATTTTAGCTTTCTAGTATGTATTTGTTATCATTTTTTACTGTGTTTTTTTAACCTGGATCCGATAAATGAGAGTATAGTAGCTCCACATTTCCAGCACTGTGTGGACTTATGAGCTATAGGGTATAATGAAGATTCATGGATTTGTGTTTTGCTATACGTGGTGGATTTTTATGCGGTGACAGTCCTGAGATAACCATAGCTGTTGACGGGACTATAACAGACTAACTAACTAACTAATCTGAGAAAGAGCGCTATATAAATTCCTATTATTATTTTTGTTTTTATTATTATTGAACTTGTCCCAGAGTTTAATGCAAGTTATGATGTTCACGCTCCCACAGTACAACAATGTCAATCATTTTCCAGTTTCTTGTTTCCATGCGTGGTCGACTGGTCACGAACGAAAAAACCACGTGATTTGAGTAACTAGGCCTAGACTTTTCAGGCCGGTGTCATGAGAAATAAGTAGCTCCCATAATTTATCTACCTTTCGCGTGCGAACTATAACCATCCTTACCGTAACCCTATCCCTAACCACGGAAAGTACCAAGAAATAGAGCAGGAGAGTGTAAATCTACATATTTGCCGAGAAATCGATGTGCAAAGCCATGTCTTCACACCGGTGTGAAGAGAATATTCTACCTCATGAAATAAGTAGGCATTCCTCATTCGAAGTGTTTGCTTGTCCGCCATTGTGATTTTTACAAAACTAAGTGGCATGGCTTTGTACATCGATTTCTCAGCAAATATGTGGATTTACACCCTCCTGCTCTATGTCTTGGTTCTTTCCGTGGTTAGGGATAGGGTTAGGATGGTTATAGTTCGCATGCGAAGGGTAGATATTTCATGGGAGCTACTTATTTCTCATGACACCGGGGACTCCTTTCATTCATTATTGTCATCATCAGCACCATTCCTGCACGAAATACAAGCACACGTTCTCTCTCCCTTGTGAAATTCAGTCTCTTTTTCGTTGTTTTAGTTTTGTACAACGGCAAAATGGCCCATTTTTCTTTTAATTTGAAGTATTGTTTTGAATGAAATTTGAGATGAAACCGTTATCTAAAAAAATATAAAAACAAAGTCGAATTTGAAACGTTTTTTGTTTTGTTTTTATAAAAAAAATTCTTCTCCTTCTACCAGTCATGCCCACCTGCCGTCACCGGCAATTACTGGCATAATACATGTACTGGGGTTAAAAGAATTCTGCAGCGCGCGGAAAGAAAAACAACAACACAGTGGCCTCGGGTACGGCGTTGGTGCAACACTTCTTCCTAGTCAAAAGTTTCGTAAAGTTTTCTTATTTCGTATATTTAACGCATCTTGGTAAGGTATAGGATAGGGTTAGAATACGTCAGAGTTAATGTCAGTAGTTTTTAAGACATTTGCGCACAAATAAATTTATGCATCCTATGATCGAGCGCCGTATCCCTCAGTCTAGAGAATGTGAGATACGGGCCCGTACCCTGAGCCTCTGCCCAAAACAAAAACAAAACTAGATAAATAAGGGCCTCCTAGGGCGTGCCACGGCTGAGCACCACTAGCTATACGGAGAACTGAGACCCAGCCGTGCACACATCAATGGGGGTTCAAATTCGACTTTGTTTTCCAGTAGTCGTCTGTGTGTGTAGTTTAATCTAAACAGAAAAGTCTAGCATAACCGTGTGTAGGCCTATTTTGAATTATGTGGTAACATTACGCGTCCCCATGCGAAGATGCTAAGACTGATCATGTAACATTTTGTTGTTGTTGCTGATGTTAATTTGCTTTTGTTCACTAACTTCAGATGTTTTGTGTATGATCTTGATTTCATTTAAAAATGCTGCTGTTTTAAAAGTATAAATTTGGAAGCTTGAAATGTATTGGTACTCATGGTTTCCACCCCACCCCACCCAGATCTCTCTCTCTCTCTCTCTCTCTCTCTCTCTCCCAGAGAAACAGAAACAGAAGCCACAACTACCCCCGTCCAATCATCGCTCGCCTTTTCCACTGGCAAGACAAGCTAGCTATTCTAAGGGCCTCTGACTGTAGAAGGGAAGTGGCAGATTCGCTGGGAATTCGTGTGGCTTCTGACCTCACTGACCACCAGAGTCAGGTAGTGAGGGAGGAACGAAATGCAGGCAGGCAAGCATATGTGTGGAAGGGACGACTGATGTTTGAGAACAAAATGAAACAACACCACCATGGCCGGAACCATAGACCCACTGTAGATTCCACTGTGGACTCCACAAAGGCAGCCCATGTTCACGAAGAGTCAAACGTCTACGCAGATTATAACCACCAGACACACCCAGTGACACATCTGCAGCATGACTCTCCCCAAGTCCAGCAACACGACCCTCCCAGAACTGGAAATGATGATTTGCCATGGACAGCAGACATGCAAGCTTTCCCCTCCCTACGAAGACGTGAGACACAGGATTCAAAGTCCAAGCTTGAGTCATCAGCCAAGAGGACCACTCCTAAGCAGCAAGACTACAGGGCAGGCAATTCAAACCCTGAGCAAGGACCCTCAGTGCTACAGAGAGATTCACCTACCCCCACACAAAGAGATCCAGCTAATGCAGCATGTTCAATGATCCCAAAGCAGCAGAAAGAACCTTCAAAACCCCAACGTCAGCCCAAGTTCAGGAAAGTGATTGATAAACTGGGTGTTAGACTGTGTGCCTTACCGGACAATGAAGATGTAAGACAGACTGCTGGACTGCCTATTGACAGTAAAGATGGCAGTCACGTTCCATCATCTCTGGATGCTGAAGCGGGTGCACCATCCAATGATGATCATGCCCAAATTAATATAGGAGGAACATGCAGCAGCACACCCCAGCTACCACGACATGGCAGAACAGGAACAGCTTGCCCCAGACCAAGAGAACAGCTGAATCACCTCTCCCCACCTCTGTCACCCCATGATGAGTCACCTCCTGATGAGTCCCAGATTGACAGCAGTCAAACCTTACCAAAGCAGCTGATTGACCCCTGGGGCACTGCAGAGGAACTGGAGAGCCAGTCTCCAGAACGTTCACGGCATGAAGCAGGAGGAGCAACAAGCGCCCGAGACGAACCTGTGAAACCTGACCAGCAGAACTGCTCCATTGTGTCTGAAACCTCCTCACCTAAGGGAGTGCGGACACGGAGCACAGCAAAATCCAGACAACCGCACGTCACCGAGTGCTTTCCTCGTGTCGGTGTGGGCTCTTCCAGAACTGACACCAGCCAGCAATCCTTCAAAACCTAGGGACTCGGCCCTGCTCGTATCTTGAACCCCATATATGATGCATGGTCCCAGGGTATTGCAACAAAACACGGTCAAACTATATCATTTTTAACATATAATATTGAAGGGTTAAAAACAATTTATCAACCAGATGTAAGACTTTTCTTGCAAAACTATGACATTATTTTCTTTTCTGAAACATTTGCCAAACATTTTCCAGCTCATCTTTTCCCTTCTTTTGATGTATGGATATCGCCAGGTATAAAAGTGTCAGATAGTTCAACAGCTCGATTGTCAGGTGGTGCTACCATGTTAGTAAAAAAGATTTATGCAAAATATGTACAATACATTCCAACAGAGTGTGACAATTGTATCGTGTTAAGAGTTTCACAGAAAATAACAGGATTAGAAACAGACTTCTTTGTTATAGGCATGTATATCCCACCATCACAGAGCATCTATTACGATGGCACAGAAATCTACAATGGTGTTTATCTGTTAGAGCATTGTATTCTTGATGTGTATGAACAATATGGAGAATCACCTCTCATAATCATGGGTGATTTCAATGCAAGGACTGGGAATGCCAATGCTGAAACTTTATCTATGCTTGATGATATTTTGTTTGAAGATGATGACATAGATGTAGATCATGAAATGCAATATGCAAGACAATCAAAAGACAGTATTACTAATGACTTTGGGCGATACTTTATAAAACTATGTGAGCAATTTTCACTTTTAATTTTAAATGGCATGACAAAAGGAGATGAACTGGGTGAACTCACTTACATTGCGTACAATGGTTCAAGTGTAATTGATTATTTCTTAATGTCTAAATCCATTATTGAACATGCTTTAAATCTTCGCGTTGTACCCAGAATAGAATCAAAACACATGCCAGTTGAACTGATTTTATATGTCCAGTTTGCTAAACGTGATGCTAATAATAACAAATACAAGAAATCAATTATAGAAAAATATGTTTGGGATAAAGAAAAGTTAGATGAATACTATGCAAAACAGGTATCAGGAGAAATGCAAGGTATACTCAAGGAGGCAGTAGATCTTATTGATGTTGACACAGATAGAGCCCTGACAACATTTAATGACGGCCTTGCATTAGCTGGCCAATGTATGAAGAAGAAGATCATAATTGACCCATCGAAAAAGAGTCCATGGTTTGATAAGGAATGTAGAGAAAATAGATCAAGCGTAAAACAATCTTTAAGAAACCACCAGAGATGCACTAACCCAAAAGAAGCTGAAAAACTTAGATATGAATACACTGAAAAACTAAGGGAATACAAAAAACTTCTTAAAAGAAAAGAAAATGAAGACAAAAGACAGGCACTAGAAGCCCTTGAGAATAGTACAAATGATCCTAAGCTATTTTGGGGTACCATTAAGAAGAGGGTAAGCAATAAACGATCAGATTGCACTATTTCATCTGAGGAATGGTACAACCATTTTCAATGGGTTTTTAATGGTGACTGCATGGAAAATGATTCAGTTGAAAACAATGATTTAAATGAAGCTTTCGATGATCATTATTTGATAAATGAAGATATAGATTGCTCCTCCTTAGATGCTGAAATAACAGAATATGAAGTTAAAGACGCCATTAAAGCCTTAAAAAACGGAAAAGCAGCAGGACCAGACGGTTTCATTGGAGAATTATATAAGCATTCATGCCCTTTAGTTGTTTCTTTTCTGACAAAGCTCTTCAACACACTTTTTAAGTCAGGCAAATTTCCTCTAAGCTGGTCTGAGGCTATCATACATCCTCTGTTCAAAAAAGGTGATTCTAATTCCCCAAACAATTATCGAGGTATTTCTTTATTAAACATTAATAGTAAACTATACACGTTTATTCTAAATAAACGACTTACCAAATGGGTGGAAGAAAATAATTTACTTAGTGAATCCCAGGCAGGCTTTAGAAAGAATTATGGCACAGTTGACCACATATTTACTTTGCTAGCTCTGATACAAAAACAGCTTTCTTCGAAACAGAAACTCTATGCAGCATTTATTGACTTTACGAAAGCTTTTGACCTCATCAATAGAAATCATCTCTGGTTAATACTACGTAAATACAGAATTCAAAATGTACAACGCTGTTAAAAG
>JAGGCT020004242.1:0-37500 GCA_017654935.2 Phymorhynchus buccinoides
TTGATTGAAGAGTGGGTAGGGACGAGGTGGGGGAAATTATGTGTGAGAATAATTGAACTAAAGCTATATTTAAATAGGCGGGCCCAGGGGAGGGGAGAAGGGGTGGGGGCATAGTGGGGAAAAAAGAAAAGAAAATTGAAAACGATGATCGGAAGGAAGAAGAGTGGGGTTAGTGCATGTACCCTGAAGGTACACATAACTTCTTTCTTCTTCTTCTGCGTTCCCAGGCCATATGGCCACAATGGGTAAGGTACGTATGTGTCCGGTTTTCAATTTTCACTGGTCTCCCCGCTGCGGACAGGCGACACATTCCGATTTCGGAGGAGGAGCTCGAAAGAAAAACATTATTTTTTTTTAGAAGATTTTTGTTGAAAAAAGGCAGGAGAATGGGCCATTAAGTCAGAAAGATAGTCGATGGTAGAAAGCAAAGGGAAAAGGCAGAGTCAAAGAGAGTGGCAGATTAGAGGAAGTTACAAGCACAGAACTTCCAGAAGGTGGGGGAACTATTTTTACAAAAGACCCCCGGTATCCCCACGGGGAGAGACTCGTGGAGGGGGCAGGGTCGTCCAGCTCCCCGTATGGAGGCACGAGGTAACCACCCACTGCCCCAGTACACATAACAAAAAGTATGTGTGTGTGTGTGTGTGTGTGTGTGTGTGTGTGTGTGTGTGTGTGTGTGTGTGTGTGTGTGTGTGTGTGTGTGTGTGTGTGTGTGTGTGTGTGTGTCTGGATAGGGCCTGAGGTAGGACGAAATGTGGCTAAATTGCAAACATGTCTAAAGGAAACGTTGCGGAATTGCAATCAAAAGATGAAAAACAAAACACACAAAAACCGAGCAACGACAAACGGAACAAATATGGCGTACATTCAGCTTACAAGAACACTCAAGCTTGATATCAATGTAATGACCCAAAAAAGGTACCAAAAGTATATTTGTGAAAATAATTTTAATCTTTTAACCCGATGTGTCTAAAGCTTTTGTGTAAAATTGTTCAGGTAAGCATTTGAGGGGGATAATGTATGTGCCCCCTATTATATTAAGCGATATGTGGCTAGTTTAGTATTCATTGTACTTTGCCGATCTACGACCGAATCGCTTCAAATTTTGTGTGGTGGTGTGTCCCCATGAGAGGAAGGCATCCGCGCAAATGTTTTTGCCGTCCTGACCTTGATCTTGACGTATGACCTTGAAAACCGAACATCTTTAAGGGGCCATAACTTCCACACCGTATGTTCTAGAGTCTTGAAACGTGGCATGGAGGTACTTTAGCTTATGGCCGTTCTGATGATGGTTCGCTCCAGTTCCCCAACACAACCCCCTGTTCGTCACCGATCACATTTTGTGGCCGGCGACAAAATGTGACGTACTACAAGTCACATTTTGTCGCCGATCACATTTTGTCGCCGATCACTTTTTCAACTTCTGTACGTTAGAAGGGTAAATGTATGGAACACAGAGAGAGAGAGAGAGAGAGAGAGAGAGAGGAGAGAGAGAGAGAGAGAGAGAGAGAGAGAGAGAGAGAGAGAGAGAGAGAGAGAGAGAGAGAGAGAGAGAGAGAGAGAGAGAGAGAGAGAGAGAGAGAGAGAGAGAGGTGCAGGAACAGAGAGGGGGTGTTATGACACATTTTGTCGCCGATCACATTTTGTCACCGATCACATTTGTCGCCGGCGAAAAAATGTGACGTACTACAAGTCACATTTTTCGTCGCCAAAAATCACATTTTGTCGCCGGCGTCAAAATGTGACAAAATGCTCACCTCCGGAAGGGTCCGTAAAAGCGACAAAATGTGCCTTGTAGGAAATCACATTTTGTCGTCACAACTCTTGGCTTTTGTTAGTTTGTCAACGTGTTTGGAGTGTTATAGTCCCCCACCCGCCCCCACCCACACCACACACCCACTTTCCTATAAGCAACCAACACATACTCTCTCATTATCTCTCACCACTCAGTGTTTCTCTCTGTTTCTCTGTTTCTTAATCACTCTCTCTCTCTCTCTCTCTCTCTCTCTCTCTCTCTCTCTCTCTCTCTCTCTCTCTCTCTCTATCTCTCTCTCTCTCTCTCTCTCTCTCTCTCCTCTCTCTCTCAGTTCCCGCACTTGGTTTATGGCGATGGTAATGTGTTCTTATAAACGAAAGGGCGTGCGTGTGAGAGAGGAGGGCTGAAAAGTACAGAAGTTGAGAAGCAGTCGAGGAAACAGGAACATCAACAAGTAGCCTCGTGGTGCAACAGTTTAGCATGTTATCTAGTCATCCTGGTCAGCCTAACTGTGTACGCTGAGATGAAAGCAAACGTGTTGCAATTCTATTGATTGCAAACATAAATAAATATAATTATTATCTCCTTCGATGTAATGCCAAAACGTCAGAGTAAATATTGAAGGAAATGGTATTGGGCTGGGTTTGAGTTTTTTGAAAGTGGTTTCAAAATTCGATTTAAGATGTCTGTTTCGGCATGTAGTGCTGTGCATTGTGATTGGTTGTATTTTACTTAAGATCGGATCAGACCTTTCCAATGTAGCAAGGAGAAACAGATCGCCAGTTTCACGACCAAGCGAACTTGTACCGAACCATTATTCAGTGGTGGGGAATTCTTGGCCTGTTTTGTCTTATTCAGTAATATGATGTGTTTGTAAATGTGCGTTGTACTCATGGTTGCATGCACAGTCTTTGACGAAGATGTACTCAGGTATCGGTAAAGCATAATTCGTTTCTTTGAGTATACATTGCCTAAATTAGTCTTCTTTTCAGCTTAAAGTGTTTGTTTTAGCAGAATGTTGTAAGTCGGTTGTGCTCTGGTTTATTCTATGGGTGTTTGGTGTTCTTCCTTTCAGTTTAAAGTGTTTGTTTTAGTAGAATGTTGTAAGTCGGTTGTGCTCTGGTTTATTCTATGGGTGTTTGGTGTTCTTCCTTTCAGTTTAAAGTGTCTGTTTTAGTAGAATGTTGTAAGTCGGTTGTGCTCTGGTTTATTCTATGGGTGTTTGGTGTTCTTCCTTTCAGTTTAAAGTGTTTGTTTTAGTAGAATGTTGTAAGTCGGTTGTGCTCTGGTTTATTCTATGGGTGTTTGGTGGTCTTCGTTTAGTGTTTGTTTTAGCAGAATGCTGTAAGTCGGTTGTGCTCTGGTTTGTTCTATGGGTGTTTGGTGGGCAGGCGTCGCCTTGCTGACTGTCATGGTTCCCGTGAACAGCTGGATCACCAGGAAGATGAGCGCCTTCCATAAGACACTTCTAGACCTCAAGGACAAGCGCCTCAAGATGCTCACTGAAGTCGTCAATGGGGTGAAGGTACGTTAGAGATCCTTTTCAGATCGATTCACCTCCTATGTCTCTCTCTCCCTCCCTCTCTCTCTCTCTCTCTCTCTCTCTCTCTCTCTCTCTCTCTCTCTCTCTCTCTCTCATTGTTCTCTCTCTCTCTCTCTCTCTCTCTCCTCTCTCTCTCTCTCTCTCTTTTGTTCATTGTTCATTGATCCTTGTTCTCTCTCTCTCTCTCTCTCTCTCTCTCTCTCTCTCTCTCTCTCTCTCTCTCTTCTCTCTCTCTCTCTCTCTCCCTCCTCTCTTGGTTTAAACGATTTATTTTTTATTGAATAACACATAGCAAAGCAGCAACATAAACAAATTGGAACGAGCACAACAAGCTTAAAGTCCCCCCACGCTCAGCCACCAAATCTGGCTGAAAGACTTCTTTTTATTAGTTAAACACTTCTTCCATACCGATTTGAAAAAATTCTGCTTCGTTATTAAATAACTAGAGCAGATCTATTATGACTCACCTGTGTGACAGCACTGGGCGCTGACATATTTGTCACAAGAAGGCCGCCATGTTAATCACGAATAGGGGGCCGCCATATTTACTATCTGCTAAGGCGCAGCTATCATGATATACCACAACAATTTGATGAAAGGTTTGTATCATGCAAACAGAAGTATCCCTTATTCATTTTAAAGCAATTCAGCACCTTTCTTCATAAATGTTATTAATTTCATCAGCCTAGCACATCAGATGTCGTAGACTACATTTTGGTTTGAGATTAAAACAGAACGGAAGCTACTCAAGCAAGCAGACGATAACTTTTCATCTTGTTCTGCCTCCTCGCCGTGACTTGGCCACAATGATTGATTTGGTACAGACGTTGTGATTGCTTTTATTCTGCCAAACTGATATGTTTGGGCATCAATTTCGTTATTATAGTTTACATCTTAGTGTGATTTGTCTGTGATTGTCAGTCAGAAACTCCAGTAGCCGAGTAGGCCTGGATGTTGAAGGTGAACGGTGAAACCAAAAACTGAAAAAGAAGCTGTTTTTCGACAATTTTGATGATTGCTCAAAAAGATCATCTAGAAGATTACCACTGTTCTTGTTCATTATCTGTCATTCAACTGAACCGGATGGTGTTAGTCTTCACAAGTTTCCAAAGAATACTAGATCTAAAACAAGAAGTGACTGGAATGACTGTTCGAAGATCTATTCGCAGGCCAACTTGAAGGTGTGTGTCTTGTGAAAACTCATTGTTGTGTTCGAAGCATTTCACACCCCAGTGCTACAGAGAGAAAAGAAGGTTGGCCAGTACTACAAGTACAGTAGGGAAACAGTGAAGAGATGATTGAGAAAAAGTGCCGTGCCTACCGTGAACACTGTTGCATTGACATTGCCGTACAGTGGGGCAGCGACTAGACCTACACTACAGCAGTATAACTATAATCTTGTGTTGGCACATCTTTAGATCTAGTGGGTGCCAGTGCCGTCACCGTGACAAAATCGATCACCACACATTTGGCCATTGCGTCAGTGTCAAGTTCTGTGGATCAACAAAATGTAAGTGAAAATTGCTATTTGTTTGTTTCTTTCCTTCCTTCCTTCAAGCGACCACAATCATTTGCTGACTATTCTGTCATTGTTTGATGTGTCATTATTGTTTGATGTGTGAGGCGCCGTGGCCGGTTGGTTAGAGTCGCCGCTCGTAATCCAACAGGTTTGCGAGTGCGGTGGGTTCGAACCCGGCTGGTCACAGTGTTGTATCCTTGGGAAAGATACTTTACTCCTATTTCCTGGTCCTTCGGATGATACCTAAAACCGAGGTCCCGTGTGCGAACGCACGCACAAGATATTGCGCGCATGTTAAAACCCATTCCTCTATTTGTAGCCTCGATTTGAAGTGCGACAATTTTGGACCGACAGACCGACCGACAAAGTGAGTTATAGGTTTGTGGCTTTATTTTGGTGGTAAAGTTGGGATCTGAGCACTGCCGACGTACTCTACACACAACCTATGCTAAAAATATTCTTTACGAAGGCCGCGATCTGAGCCTCAGAGATCTTATCATATCATATCATATATGGCATATGATATAGGCTTTTTGTTTGTGGCTCAAGCCACAAACCTATAACTCACTTTGTCGGTCGGTCAGTCTGTCGGTCCAAAATTGTCGCACATTTTGACAAAATGGTCGCACTTCAAATCGAGGCTACACTTCTGGCCGCTCTTTAAAATGATGTATTTTAAAAGCGTACAAAATAATAAACATACGTAATACAGACACTACAACAGACACGACGAGTGTGCAGTGCTTCTTTTGATGAGTATAAGTAGGATACATAGTTTTAAATGTTTTCCAAAAGATATAAAAAGTTACGAAATGGTGCAGAGATAACATTCTGGTTTACAGATTAAAATTATTGAAAAGCCAGGGGAGGTAACTCATGATTGGAGTGGTAAAAATAGACCGCGTGCCACAAACTATTGCGATTTCGCGCTTGTTTACTTTAGCCTGCTATTTCCATTTAGTTTATAAGGAAACGCAATTTAAAACTTTTGGTAAGGTAAAGATGTGCCACCCCCCATGCATTTCTCGGTTAATTGTATTTTCCCGTTTTTGCCTTTCTTACCATACATAAAGCTGTATTTTAGGAACATTTTTAGCTAATAACCTTTTTGGAATACTAACCCTACCCCTAACCCTAACCCTAAACCTAACCGTACCCCCCACTATGTACTGCAGTACACCGCGATTTGTCACAGTTGTGGTTCGTTGCGTTTTCCCGTCTTATACGGTGGGGGGTAGGGTTAGGGTTAGGGCTAGGGTTAGGGTTAGTATTCCAAAAAGGTTATTAGCTAAAAATGTTCCTAAAATACAGCTTTATGTATGGTAAGAAAGGCAATAACGGAAAAATACAATTAACCGAGATAGGTAGGGGGGGGGGCACATCTTGACCTTTACCCTTTTTTTTAATTTTTTTTTTAAAGAGTACAACATACAATGGAAACAAGCAAACTGATCTGCATACTAATTATTACTGAATACTTATGTTAGTATGGAAGCAATAATCTTCCCAAAAGTTATCTAATTTGTTTTTAAAACTAGCTATTGAGTGTTCCTGCGCGGTTGCACTAAGTATCATCATTTAGTAGTAAATGACAATTATTAATAACCCTGTTAGTAAAATTTTTTGCATAAATAGTAGTATGAACTCTAGTAATGATTTTGTTAGTTTTAAAGCGTGTCCTCTAGTGGTAGAGTGAAAAAGTATGTTTGTGGTTCTAGCATCATAATATCCGTTTAAGGTCTTAACAGTTTCATTCATATCTCCCCGTGCTCTTCGATCTTGTGTAGGAAGGCTGAGGCGTTGGTCTTTACGGCGCTCCTCCAGTGTTGGAAGTTTCAAGTCCTGGAGCATCTTTGTCTTCGTTCGAAGAACGATAATTTGTAACAGAAAAGAACATAGCGATTGCTTTTTCAGTCAACAGATTATCGTTCTTGACGGGCATAAATGTGAATATAGCCCACCTTGGCTAAGTCTTGACTCATTGAGTTGATTACTTTTTAACCAGTGCCCATTTTGACTGGACACGTGTTTTAGTGCAAGATATCGGAAAGACAAAAATGTAAGTTTTCAAGGTCAAAGTCAAGGTCAAGGTCAGTAAGGCAATAGGTACCAATAGCTACCCAACTGGGCATGTCAGACTAACGCAATGTACCATCAGACAAATTTCGAAATAATTCTGTATAACAGGTCTCACAATATAGCAAAGCAAAAAAGTTCATATTTTAAGGTGAAAGGTCAAGGTCAAGGTTTAAAAATAATAAAATTCGAGACTAGAAAGTACAATAATTAGAAGGAGCTTGTCGTTCTGATTCCAATGATACCAAAACCAGTTCTGTAGGTCAATTATGACCAAAGATATGAAATTAGCCTATTTACAACTTTCATGTTATCATTCTGTACACACAAAAACGCTATTTTTACCAACTTCACAAGTGATTTTGAGGCACTTGGGAATGGAACAGGCTTCTGTAATAAATCAAGCATGTAGTCCACATACTTATTGTCTTGGAGAAACTGCACTTGTTTATATTGGCCTAATCAGTTTTAATATGAAGATCTTTAAAGTTGAACAATACACGAATTTGCAATATGACACAAAAAGAGCGTAAAAATTAAATATTCAAAAAATCATAACTCATGATCTAATTGTCTTAGAGGAAAAAAATGGATACCGTTGTATTCATATAAAAAAGTTATATCTTACAGTGTATATTTTGCACATAAGTGTTGAAGTAAAAAAATTGACTTTGGAATAGCTGGTTTTAGCAGTGTCCTTTGTGACGGGACACCTCAGTAGACTGCGGAAGTTCAGTGCTGAACGGCTAGGCCTAGTTTCAAAGGTCAAGACGTTTTAGTCTTTTACCTAGGCCTAGGCTTCTTCTTCTTCTTGCAGTAGACAACCCCATCATCTTTTTGATGGTTCTGTTGTGTACTGTTACTACATCAAAGTAGACTGTATAGGGGAAGATAAGCATCCGAACGAACGAAAAGTTTGCTTTACGTCCTCCCGGCCGAAGCCATGTGGGACATTTCTTTATATAAAGTTCTTCCGTAAGCATCCGGTCTCTTTTCCCTAGATATACTACTAGATATGAGTAGTGAGGACAGAAACACTGGTTATGTCCCTTTTAAACAGGACACATTTTACACGTCGATAGGCCAGTTGAATTCTCCGTTCAAGTTCCAGTCTGAGTTTTTGGATAGCCGTCACTGGACACTAACGATAACTTTATCAGCCCGGTTCGCCGAGCAATCCATCTTACCCTTTTAGAATATCTTTGATCAAAGGTAGGTCAGGAATATGAGGAGTGTGCATTTAGTAAAACGATTTACTTCTATAAAAAGAAGCTGGCCACCACCACAGAAGAATAATAATAAAGTTAGTGGTATGCCTGTAGACTAGACACTTGTCACATAGCCTACTTGTTGTACAGGGATCATCCCAACAAGTCAGTGGCGTAGGAACAGGGGGGGGGGGGGGGGGGACCGCCCGCCCCCCCCCCCCCCCCCCCGGCCCCCCCCCCGGCTCAGTGGAGGGGGGGCAGACATGTCTTCCTGCTCGCCCCCCAAAAAATTGAGCAAACCAACAAGCGAAAAGGAGAGAGACAGAGAGAGACTTAATTTAAAACCTTATATAGCGCCGTTCTCCTGGCGCAACAGGACTCACAGCGCTTTACAAAAAACATACATACAATAATCATGAAGAAAAACAACATAATTATGCAAAAGTGGAAACATAACCATAAAAAATCAATGAAAAAAACCAATTAGCCCATTATCGCACTGCACGCACACATAGACCAACTCAGCAAAAACTCGCAGAGGGTGAACTGAAGGGGAGAAGACACAGGAGATCAACAGAGGTATTTTTTGAAGTGAACATGCAGTTTTCAGGCCAGTTTTGAAAGAAGACAAAGATGGAGAGCTGCGGAGAGAGGAAGGGAGGTTGTTCCAGATGTGTGGTGCTTGGAAACGGAAAGCTCTGTTTCCAACTGTTTTGTATTTGGTGACAGGTGTACAAAGAAGTTTGAGGCTACTTGATCTGAGGTTGCGTTCTGGTGTGTAGGCAGAGAGAAGAGAGGAGAGGTAGTCTGGAAGAGAGCCTTCGAAGTAGCGATAGGCAAGAGTGGCCACTTTGTACTCTACTATAGCGTCAACAGGGAGCCAGTGCAGCTGTCTCAGCTTTATTAGGCCTAGCCCTCTCCACTTCATTCCAGGTTAGGGTTACATGTGCCAAAACATCAACGTCTTGTATTTGTAGGCCTTTGTATTTATAAGGTCAGTTCTATATTTAACCAAAAAGCTTAGATCATGCAGTACTTATCTTTAATTTAATGCATATATACTTTACATGCGGCGGTTACTCACCATCACTGTTAGGTAGGCCTAACATCATGTTTTTTGTGTGTGATGCAGGCTAGTAATAAGGGGATGCTTTAAATATTGGTCCTTTTGTGTTTTGCTGATCTAGGCCTAAGCAAAATAAAGTGATTGCGTAGGCCTACATGATGTAAGCAATGAGCAAATTGTAATATTATTGCACAATGGATAGTCTGCTTCCCTAAGACTACACTACCCTGAAGTTCGCCTTGGCATAAGCCGAAGCTGTGTCAGACCAATTCACATAAGCTAGAACACCAAGGCTACATCAAAATGTTAAGTTCTGTATAGTTATGCGGGGATTATCTTTAGCCATGGCAAGCACCTAGCATAACATCATCAGTCCAAAACCCTCCAAAGTCAGAGTGTGGCTGCCCACATGGCGGTGTAATCAAAAACGGTAACACACGCAATGTTCTCATCCCTAGCTGTTGCATTTGTACCATTGCTTTGACTGTTGGGTTGATCCCTGGAGTCTTTAAGCCAGGGAACGACAACAACAACATTACCCTGAAGTAGGGGCCATTAATAAACTGAGAGCTATGCAAGAAAAGATTTTCTTCAGTAAGTACAGTGGAGAACTGATAACTCAAAAACACTGCAGGGCCGGACCTACGGGCTTAGGGGGCTACAGTCCCCACCCTTTTTCCTAAAAAAGACACCAAAACAAGTCAATTTATGTCGCCGAGCGGCAGCTAAATTTCCTCGCGGGCTATACCTAGCAGCGTGGAAGCAGCATGATGTGTACTTAATGGTTCAAAACATGTTTCAATAGCGGTATGAACAGTAATGGCATTAGTCCTTTATTTCATGACCAGATTGCACTATTTTGCTTGTCGGATTTAAACTTTTTCCAGGGGAGCATGCCCCCGGAGCCCCCTAGGGGTCTTGGTGCTTCACACCTTCGATGAATTAGCCCCCACCCCTTAAAAACTTAGGTCCGGCTCTGCACTGGATAACTCGCAATAATTTGGGGGGCCCAGTATGATAATCTCTATGTTGAAAAGTCTTTTTAACTCAAAATATTGGCTATCTCCAAATAAAATGTCAGTCCCTTCAATTTTGACTTAAGCGATTTTTACTGTATAATGGAAAATCATGCTTATGTTAGTCTTTGCTGGAACTGGAAGATATCTCAAACTAGGGGGCATTTGCACTGGATTGTAAGGGCCAGCCACACATCCACTAAAATCGCACGACTGTACGATACAATTCGATCACGTGATCTTGATGCACCAATCCCATTTGTTCTCGGAGATCACGTGATCAAATCGTATCGTACAGTCGTGCGGTTTTAGTGGATGTGTTGCTGACCCTTTAGTGCTGCTGCTAATAAACAAAGGGACTGGATGGTGCTTAGGCACCTTCCTCAACACCACCTGTCCTTATAAATCCTGTTTGCTGAGAGGGTGGGGATGTGCCTTGGGAAAGGCAACGCCACTGAGTGGTGAAGAAGCCAAGATAAAGGTTTTCCAAGCTGAATAAATAATGATTATATATACTTACAGCATGTTAAATACATGCTTTTATTTCAGGCTGCTTAAATCTGCCTCAACTGCACATGATTTGTCATGGCATCGAAGCTTGTGGATAGCATTGCACGGCAGCTGAGTTTGCCCACTAAAGGATTGTTTGGCTATTTCACGTAAGTCTGGGTTCCATGATTATGATGTGTGTGTGTGTGTGTGTGTGTGTGTGTGAGAGAGAGAGAGAGAGAGAGAGAGAGAGAGAGAGAGAGAGAGAGAGAGAGAGAGAGAGAGAGTGAGTGCAAATGTGTAATCATTAGACTGGCATGTCTTATCAGTAGCAGATGGATTTGTAGTGGATTTTTTTTTACAAGGCAAGTTTAAAATTGCAGGCCTGCATCTAGGGCAGAAGCCCCGAATACACATCACAGAGAGAGAGACCTGTATTGCAGTAAATTAAATGAAAATCTTGTAAACCCCAAGAAGCTAATAATAATATGGTAAAAATAATTTTATTTTCTTGTTAATTAATAGGCCATCCGGATAGTTACACAGTTTCAAGTTCTATGTTAGCACATAGAACAAAAGTGGAGTCATAATATGAATTATTAATGATTAATTAACATGTCTTTTGGTCAACAGTATTTGCTGCAACGTAACAACGGTGGGCTGGAGAAGAACGCAGCACGACTAACTGCCATAGAGCCACACCACAATGTTCTGGAGCTGGGCTTTGGACCTGGGATTGGACTCAACCATGCACTGCAATATGTGACAGGTGTAGAGAGCAAATGGTTTGCAATAATATATAAACTTACCTTTGGTCAAAATGTTTGCGTGTGTGTGTGTGTGTTTTCAGTTGACTTTTTTGCCTTGTTATTTCTGTAGTTATTTTGTGTGGGTTTCTTTTTCCTTCTGCATGTACAGTGGAACCTCCCTTATAAGACCTTAAAAAATAATCCAAAATGAGGTCTTATAAGGGAGGGGTCTTATAAGGGAGGTAATTTTAATACTCACAAAGAAGGGCAATGTCTCAGAGAAGTAGGTCTTATGTGGGAGGGAGTCTTATAATGGGATGTCTTATAAGGGAGGTTCCACTGTACAATAAAAAGAAACTCAGGAGTTAGGTCTTATAAGGATGTCCCATATGTGCCCCTAGGGGTCGAGAGGACGTAAAACACCACAGTTACCACCAGGTCTTATAAGGGAGGGGACTTATAAGGGAGGTAATTTTAGTACTTACAAAGAAGGGCAATGTCTCAGAGAAGTAGGTCTTATGTGGGAGGGAGTCTTATAAGGGAGGTTCCACATACTGTACAATAAAAAGAAGCTCAGAAATTAGTGTAAAAAATCTCATTACAGTCAATCATATGTTGGTACTTCCCCCTATTTTTCCTTGAAAATTTTAAAATAAGGAATTCCTTATTTTCTGATTTTCAAATTAAGGAAATCCTTGCTGAGAAGGAAAACTTTCACCCGTGTGTTTCTAATTTATTTTGTTTTTAATTTTGTTTATATTAGTAATTACATTTACACACAAAGAGATGCCTTCATTCAAAAGCTTTAGTAAATGATTCAGATTTAATGCCTTGGCATAACCCTGTGTCAGACCAATTGACATATGCTAGAACACCAAGGCTACATCAAAATGTTATGTTCTGCATAGTTATGTGTGGATCGTCTTAAGCCATGGCAAGCTCCTAGCATAACAATCACAATCAGACCAAAATCCTCTGAAGTCAGAGTGTGACTGCCCATGTGGCGAGGTAATCAAAAACAGTCACGCACGTAATGTTCTCATCCCTAGCTGGTGCATTTGTACCATGGTGTTCAAGTGCTTCGGCTGTTCCCTGGAGTCTTTAACCCTTTCACCACCAAAATCGCATTTTAGCACCACAGTGATTTAATACCTATGTCATTAAAAGGCATCAAACTGGGGTCTATTATCTAAAGACCCTATTGTCTTAGTTTTGGAAAGTAAGGATAGACCTTATTTTAGATATGTCACAGAAGAATCCCCAATACTGCAGACGGATTTTGTTCTCTACCCAGGTAAATTTAATGGACATTTTTGGCTGAAATATGGCTGGCGGTGAAAGGGTTAAGCCAGGGTACAACAACAACAACAGTCTTTTAGAATAAAGTCTATGCTTTGCTTTGCTTTGCTTGAATGCTGTAATAGTTCGGGCCCTTGGACCAGGAGCATGGAATATGATTTCAATGTTTACCGGTAGTACATATGTATATCATAGATTTTTTTTAAAGTTCATAATACAATTATTCCTGTGTTTAAAAAGTTGAAAAAAATTGTTTGAACTCAAATACCGTTTTGACAATGCTAAAAAAGAAAAGAAAAACAAATCTCCGAACAGATACCCCGACGATTTATCCATTTTTGTTCAGATGGCCCTGGAAAAGTGTACGGCCTGGACCTATCTGAGTACATGGTGGAGAAAGCCTCGGCTCTGCTGCACACCCCGATCCAGGAAGGCAAGGTGGAGCTGACTGCTGGAGACGTCATGGACCTTCCCTACGATCCCCGCACCTTCCATCGCGTCTTCCACTGCAACTGTTTCTACTTCTGGCCCAGCGTGGAGAGGGGGGCGCAGGAAATCCACCGCGTCATGAAACCTGGGGGGATGATGGTGACTTGCCTGAAATTGGAGGTGCTTGACGATTTTAAGAAGAAAGGGTTGCTGAAATATGGCAACCCTGATCATGTCAACTACATGAATGTGCTAGAGAAGACTGGGTTTACAGACGTCAGAATGGAGGATGTCATCAAACGTGGTGGCAGTTTTCAGGTGATTTTTGCCCACGTTCCCAGTTAGCTGCTTGGCTACAAAGGTTTTCAGATTGAAAATGGCTACAGTTAAATCAGATGCAATTGTACCTGAGTATGAAAGAACTCATTAAGAATTTGTTAACCCATACAGTGGAAGTTGTATAAGTCAAAATTGAAATGTTACTTTCAGATAGCCAAAATGTTGATATAAAGAAAGCCAGTCATTAGAAGGATTACACTACCCTGGTACATTGTTATCAAAGAACTAGAACGTTAAGACGCTAAATCACCAACCGTGCGGCAGCGTTATTCGGCTCCAGTGACTTTGACCCATAACCTTCATTATCGAACTTGGCCTAGATCGTCCTACTACCTACCCGCATGCAACATTTGAGCACCCTAAGTCCATCCGTTCAAACGCTAGAGAGGATACATACAAACGCCACCTCAGACACGAATGAAAACATTACCAATCCGCTCTCTTCGATCACGGTTGGTAATTATGGGGAGTGGTCCTTTTGTGTGTGTGATAACAGTTTTCAAGTCAGGTGGTTTCCTTCTGCATTTGACTGCAGACATAGATGCAACAGTTTCTGTATTTTACGGACTACAAGGCGCACCCCCCGAAATTTTACCCCCAAATTCAGATTTTGTTATTATAGTTTCTTACTATATTATCAGTCACATTTTAAGGCGCAGGGGTCTCAGTCTAGGAAAAAAGTATCGCCTTATAGTCCGTAAAATACGGTATGTTTGTTGAAGCCCAAAACGTTACTTTGTTGACCAAGCTTTAATTACAAGAATTAGTCAAGCTTCCTAGTCTATTATTTTATTGTGATTTAAGAAAAAATAGCTACATATGATAGTTTACAGTCATAGTCTGAAAGAGAGGGTAGTGAAGTGCTTTCATTTTACAGTAAAATATGGTATGTTTGTTGAAGTCCAAGGAGTTACTTTGTTGTGATTTAAGAAAAAATAGTTACATAGTTTACAGTGATATTCTAAAAGAGAGGGTAGTGAAGACTGAAGTGCTTTCATTTTTTTCTGTCTTTTTCGTAATTAGGTAATTATTCGCTGATATCAAGGCTTGAGGTTGCTGGCTGATTCACGTCTCCATGGTTTCTTCGAGACTTAAGGGGAAGATACTCTACATACGATGCGATCCGACTGTGACATTTGTGAGGCATGATTCTCGTGACATTCTACTGTCTAAATGAATCTGATGAAACCCAACTAGCTTTGTTCACTATATTTGTAGTCCCCCGTACACGAATCTGATGAAATATCTGTATTTTTGTATCATACATTTTATGTAATTCGTGTATTGGGGTCTATATGAATAGAGTGAACAAAAACAGTAGAATTATTTTCAAATGGAAGTACTTCATGTGAATCATGACACGTAAAATCGCCACAATCGAATTGCATCGTATACAGCGTGTCTGCCCCTTAACTGTGGTCTCACGCCGAACACATGCATACAAAAACTTAACCCACACTGATAAACTGAATGGGTTTTTTCCATAATGTGCATGCCACTCATGCCACTTACTCAAGCAAGGATGCCCTTGACATATGGCAAATGTTAAGAAAAGCTCCCTCCTCTGCCCCTTTCATTCATTTCAGATGGTTTCAGCTTAGGGTTAGGAAAAGGGTTAGGGATAGGTTTAGGGTTAGCTTAGTCAACTTTTTGTGTGTATTTGACACCAAACTGACACTAACCCTATCCCTAACTGAAATTAATGGAAGGGGCAGAGGAGGGAGCCATTCTTAACATTTGCCTGACAAGTGACATACAAATGAGCAAAGGAAGTCGACAATTTAATAGCAGAAATGAAGTGAAAGGCACACTTTGAATTTGAAACCATGTCCTAAGCTATAAATATTACGAGGGCTTTTGGGGGAGTTGTTGTTGTCGTTCCCTGGCTTAAAGACTCCAGGGATCATCCCAACAGCCGAAGCAATTGAACACTATGGTACAAATGCACCAACTAGGGATGAGAACATTACATGTGTGACCGTTTTTGATTACCCCACCACGTGAGCAGCCACACTCCGACTTTAGAGGATTTTGGGCTGATGATGTTATGCTAGGAGCTTGCCATGGCTAAAGACAATTCCCGCATAACTATGCAGAACATAGCAACATTTTGATGTAGCCTTGGTGTTCTAGCTTATGTCAATTGGTCTGACACAGCCTTATGCCAAGGCGAGGGCAAGTGGAGCAAGTTGCACCCTAATATGAGCGTAATCTGTTTACAGTAATCATACTTTTTTTTAACTTCATTTACCCACTGTCTGTTTTTATGAACACCAAATTGCTTATAACAGAGTTATTAGTTAATGTAAATAAATGTTCTTGTAAATATTTAAATAAAACTGTGTGTGGTTCACTTATCATCTATTAAGGTATATCCAAGTCCACGTGAAATAATTCTTAAGAGCAAAACTTTTTATCCAATATTTCCCTTGATGGGGGGAAATGTATTTTATTTGGAGTGTGGATTATTGTATCTCATAACCAATGAAGTTGTATTATTTTGAAACAATACAGCATTGTTTTGTGTTTTGTGATAATATTTTTATGCAGAATACAGCTCCGAATTGTTTTGTTGTCGATATTGTAAAACATTATATACCGACCTCCAAGAGAGCCAAAGAAGGCTGCCAAGGCTTAGTGTAAACGCGCGTGAGAAAAGGTGTAAGAATACACCGTTGCTATTAGAAACGATGTCACAGTTATTTATCTTGACATATCATTACTGTCTTGTCAACGTGAGCTGTTCCTACCAAACCCAGAATTTGACAAGCTGTGCAGTGCTACCCCTAGGATTCATTCAGCGCTGACGACAACATTTAATGCTGGTGCACAACGAAGATTCATGATTCGACTCAATCAACAGTGCCAGCTGTCACAGATCTACACAAACCATTCTGTGCGTGCCACTTGAAACGTCTAGCCGTGGATCTAGGCCTAGGCTACTCAACTCCATGACCGCATCGCATATTAGCAGACAATTCGAGCTATATGCAATTTTGTCACAGCGAGAGTCCATGTTGATAATGTAGACGCAGTACTGTCGCAAGAACAGCTCTCGAATTCATATTCAGTCCGGAAATAAAAATGAGCTGACTGAACCTGTGCGAAGAGCTACCGCACCTCCGTTTAAAAAAAAAGAAGCAGCGTGTTTTTGGGGCCTGCGATTGTTCTTGTCAAAGCTGACTCCCCTTTTTTTCACGGTGTGTTGAAATTGACTCGCTCTCGTTAAGTGTGTATGTTTTTTTCTTGGTCTTTACAAGTTAAAATAACGGCAATTGTTGTTAGTGTTTCAGTTCATTGCTTCTGTTTGTGTTTATCTTTATACATTACATTTTGTCACCACATCTTATGAAGTACATTTCAGATTTGTGTTAAAATTTTCTATTTTGTTGAACTATATTCTTTGCGCAAGAATGCGTGTTACAGTTTGTGTGCTGCGACCATTGTTGTGAAAATGAATGTGCTTTCATTTCTCTGCAGACCTGAGCCTGTTTCCTTAATCCTTTTCTGTTGATACATATCGGTATATATCCGTTATTATGACTTTGGAATGGGATATTGCTTTTATCCTATCTCAAGAGCCTTGCTGTTTATCACACGAGGTCGAACGAGATAAACAGCAAGGTTCTTGAGATAGGATAAAAGCAATATCCCATTCCAAAGTCATAATAACTGATAATATCCAAGAGTTGGAACTTGATTTCTTAAACTTTAAAGTCATATTAAATTGTGTAATGTACCGTGTGTTCAAAAGTTCTTGGCCTAACCATGAAGGGGTTAACTCAATGGAGTCACAACCAATGTGATGTAGCTTCCCCCTCAGATCGCACTATTTTTGGCACTTTTTAAAAATTAGATTAATGCATGCATAAACCATGTCCATATATATGAAATAAAAAATAAAAATAAACAAACAGCCTCAGATTCCTTAAATCTGCTCCTTCCCGCGGGAAGTAGAAAAGCAGTCAAAACTGATCCCGATTTTAGAGAAAAAATAAAACAAACAAAATCTATATCTTCCAAAATGCACAAGTGTGCCAAATTTTGTTTATGTAGCTTAACCCCTTCATAGTTTGGCAGATAACTTTTTGAACACACAGTATTAGTATACCCAATGTCTATTTACCCCTTGTGTCCAGGCTATATTTCTATTAATAAAAGTAGAAACTTTATTCTGAGTATGGTTTTATATCATTAAAAGAACGCTGTCATCGACACAAACTAATCATGTACTTTAAAATCATAAACAGAACTGTTCCACTTTACCTTACTAATCGTTTACCTCAGCTAGTGTCTAATGTTAATCCATACCATCACCGAAATCCTTTAGAAAAACAGATTCCTTACTACAGAACTGCACACTTTATCAATTGTCTTCTTTTCCATCAACAACAGCTCTGTGGAACGATTTACCAGATGAAGTAAAACAATGGGATTCCTTAAGTCGCTTTAAACGTTTTCTAAAACGAACAGACAGTGAAGTTCCTGTGTACTATTATTTACTAACAAGATCCATGGAAATAGTTGTTTGCAAGCTTCGGTTAGAGATGAGCGATCTTAAGCATTACCTTTTTAAACGACACCTTTCTGATGATTCATCTTGTACTTGTGGTTCTGCAGTGGAAAGTGTATCTCATTTTCTTTTAGAATACCCTTTGATGTTCAAACTACTTCCTACCCTTCTGTTTGGAAGCAGGGACAAAAATTTAAATGAAAACAAATCAATTATGTTAGCAGTAGGTAATTTTATAAGCAGTTTGAAACGTTTTGATACTGATTGTTTTATTCGCAATTTGCAAAAACACAAACAATAATTATTCAATAGCATACCACAGGTGCCAGGTTGAGATGTACTGATGTAAAATTAGCCTCTTTGTTGATTTATAGTGCACTTAGTATATTTTATTTTATAACACCACCCCCATTCTTCGTTTTGTTTTTGTTTTCTTCTTTCCTTTTTCTTGTATTTTTTAAAAAACTTCTATTGCTTTTTCTAGTTATAAATGGGTGCATGATGTATTGTTATCTTTGCTTAGTGTATTTTTCTTATTCCAATGCAATTGATTTTTACACAGCTATTCAAGTACATTCATCATGCAGCCTTATGTTTGTAACTGAAATGTTTTTGAGTGCGCTTATATAAGCTTATAGCTTGAAATAATTTGTGTACACTGCAATATATTATGTCAATAAACTTTGTTTAAAAGAAAAGTAGAATTATGATCATTGACACAAACATGGTTTGTCTCTTGATTTTCAACCTAAAATGTTGAATCTGTGGCATTATCCTTCTTCATGATTTGTGTGCCTTCAACATGGAATGACAGCAAATGTTGACTGGAAGACGCTTTTGTTAAGAAATTAACAAAAGGCATTCCAGTCAACATTTGCTGTAATTCCCTGTTAGTTAGTCTGTTATGGATTTTTTTTACATTTGGGAGTTGCACCGTATATAGACCGAAGAATACAAAAATTGAATGAACTTTTTCATACCTAAGTTTAAAACAATTGGTGGTGGTCATAATCACATCATGTTTTGCACCTTGAAAAATAAAATAAGACCAACTTAATGTTTAACACATACCACTGTCTGACTAGACTCTCACAGATTAGCAGAATTTGGCAGTGTTGACACATTAAACATTGCTGTGTTATTCAAAGTCAAATATTTAAATACACATTCTGTAAAAAACACATTGTAGGACTATCACATTTTTAACAATGTTCCTGTCCTTCTCTTGTTCTGCACACGAAATGGCAACGCAAATAAATTATAATGCAACAAACTTTAATTAAGTTGCACCAAGCATGTTAGGGCAAGGGCATTTACTACTTCTACTACTACTACTACTTTTGAGTTCTCATCTGGGCACACTAGATGAGTCTTGGCCTGATATATGAGAGTCTTCCTGCACATTTTGTTTCAAGTCTTTAGAAGCGTTGCTTGCATCCTCAATAATATCCTCTACATCTTTGTTAAACAAGTCATAGTCAGCAGCCGATTCCACAGGAAGGTGAGCAAAGATGGCCTGATAGTTCAACGCACCCTGATCCAAGTACTCTACCCGCACGTCCTGGAAACCAGTCATCTCTAAGGCGCACATGTACTTCAGGGGATCGGGATTGCCGTACTTCAACAACCCCCTGGCTTGGGTCCTCTGCAAGCTGCGCAAGTTCAGCACCGTCACCATCATGCCCCCGGGCTTCATAACCCGGTGAATCCCCTCCAAAGAGTCCTGCATGCTGGGCCAGAAGTAGTAGGAGTTGCAGTGAAAGACGCTGTCAAAGAGGTTGGTTCTGTAGGGGAGGTCTATGACGCTTCCAAGGCCCAGTTGCACCTTTCCGTTATGTATCGGGGCGCGGAGTTGAGCCGAGGCTTTCTCCACCATGTAGTCTGAGGCGTCCACCCCGTACACTTTCCCTGGGCCATCTGGAAAAGAAGTAGAAATTAGTTTTGCTCCTTTTTTTTTTTATTCTTGCCACAAATTAACATTGTTGAGACTATGAGAGGGTAAAGAATTAAAAAAAGAGAGCATTAAGTCAGGTACTGACCAACTGAGACAAGAAATAACACAATTATAAAGAAATAAAATTGAGAGACAAACTCTGAGACGTAGACACAAAGACAGCAGGGCAGACGCAGACAGAAGACTGACAGAGAGGGCAACAGAAGAATAAGAAAAAGATTTAAACAAGTCCAGATTGCCAATCTCTCTCTTCCCCTCACACCAAATGCTCTAGTGAACTTCAGCAAAGTGACTTAGCTTTGCTTCTTTGCAAAAACTGGGGTGTGGGGCTCTTATTAATGGTGAAGCTTCAAACATGGAGCATAAATGGTTGAGAAGATGATAGAAAAAATGCCCTAAATGTACACACACACACATGATTTGCTGTTCATTCTTTTTCAAAGTTTTGCTTTCATTTTTAATGCATGAAAATGTGTTTTCTTGTTTGTATTGTTCATATGAGACCATACTGTAATTTAGAACTTTTAACGAGATAATGCTGTATTTTTTACTTTGACTTCACACAAATTCAGGGTCATAATGTTTGCACTTTAAAATTTAATCTAAAGCCAAATGCTGTACTAAAAACATGTGCATGACAGTTCATTGACACAACAACAAAAACAACAATATACAGTATTTATGCAGCGCTTAATCCCCGTGCGTGCGCGCACACACACACACACACACACACACACACACACACACACACACACACACACACACACTATAAAATTAACTTTTTCTCAACACGCTGCTAGAAGTAGAATACTAGCAACACCTGAGTTTACTGTTGCCGACACGCTGCTAGTATTTTAGCAACAGGCAAAATGCCCCTGAGGTCGACAGTTGTGTGGCTGCTTTCAACTCATTCAGTTAAACACACAATAACGAATTGGTTTTCAAATTTTACATCATTTAAAAGATTAAAGATAATTCTAAACCACTATTTGAAAATAAAGTCACTGTGATATCCAGATTTTTAAAGAGAATTTATTGAAAAGGGCCCAAATCGGGTCTCCTGAAGGAATTTCTACTCCTTGTCCCTGAGGGAATACGGAGCAGCAAGAGGGATTGTGTTGAAAGTGTTAGAAGAAACCTTGGTACCTTTGACATACTGAAGGGCATGCTTGACTCCAACTCCTGGCCCAAAGCCTATCTCCAACACTTTGTGGTGAGGCTCTATGGCACATAATCGGGCTGCATTTTTCTCCAGGGCAGCATTTCGACTCTTCAGTATGTGCTGCCAGACAGAAAACAACATAAACATGTAAATGTATTGTTAATAACAACAGGCAGCATTTACTTTTATTTTTGTACTTTTCATTATGCGCTGCCACAGAAATGAAATTAGTGTAAAATAAGAATACTTTCAACGATGCTGCACTTTTCTCCAGTAGAGCACTTTGTATTTTTCAGTATGTACTGCCTGTCAATATGAATAGAAAGGAGTAAAAATAGGATGCAATAATAATTATTATTTTTCATGAATCCACAATAAAAAAATATTTGGTCATTGATATCTCTTACACTCAGCAAAATAAACAAATATACATACATGTGGAAGCATTAATAATCACATGATGTACACAAAACACACACTGATTTTGTTTCTTTGTCTTCGCATAGCTTTCAGACAAATCTTGTTTTGTTCGTGTGTGCATGAGAAGGCTGTGTTTTTAAAACCATTTTACTGTATACATGGGATGGTTGTGTTTACTTTAAATAATAAAACTTCAATGATCAAATAGATTGGCTACGCAACCCAAACAAAATGCCACAATCAAACTTACTCAAACCTTTACAGATAAACAATGCTGTGTATGGTTAACCAGGCGCAAAACGAAAGCTGGTGAATGTTTTCAGAGTCCTAGGTCCCTCCGTTCAAACACTATCTTGGTAACATAAATAAAAACATAGGAACAAACAGACGCACAGCCCTGAAAACAATTAACCAGCTTTCGCTTTGCGGCTGATTAAAAAAACAACCCAAAGTCTCTTCTCAATGTGAAATTTCTGCAATGTCTTGGATGTTAAACTTCAAATGACTAAATTAAAAACTCAGAAAGATATTTAAATTCTGGGGGGTTTCTATGCTTCCTAGCTCCATCTTGTGAAAGCAAAATTATAATTTATACAAAAATACATTGATGTCAAGATTTCTCAAGCACTGTCACAAATAATGTCTACAAGTACGTTAAAACTTAAAACACACAAAGTGACACGCACATTGTACTTTTATCATCGAGTACAAAAGTAGTCTAGAGTATGGTATGTAAGCGAGAAATGCTAACAATACATACATAGGTAATCCAGCCCCAAACTCCTTTTGTGGGCAATGACAATTGGCGCGCCAATTTGTCCTTTATTTTTGATGCCATATGCTGGGTTTGTACAATTGTAGTCTCAGGAACAAAACCACCTGAAAGAAATATGAAACATGATGAAAAGCAGCCTATCGGCTACAGAGTTATTTCTTCTTCTCTTCTTCCGCTAGGCAGCCAACTTCAACAGGCTGAACATTCTGCTGCACTTAACTTAAGGGGTAATACGAAGATACGGATTTTAGCAGTAGAAAGCAGAGATAAAAGTAATACATTTACCTTTCCTTTTACTTTTCAGGCACACTCATAAAGCATCAGATTGTTTTCAGACTTCAACAGGGGTCATCATATGACCCATGACTACAGAAAATGAGGGGTCATTTTTAAAGTGATGGGCCACTAACATGCTAACAAAACTTTAAACCTTAATTTCAGTACTATGCATTATATAATTATATATATATATGTGTGTGTGTGCGTGAACATGCGCATGAGAGTGTGTGTATGAACAGAACAGAACTTTATTTGTCATAAAAAGTAAAGTTAGTATTTGGCATACATAATGTGATTATGAGGGAGAGAAAGAGGGGGGTGGGGATTTAGGATAAACTTAGCCCATAAATCATGTTGTAGATCTAGGTTTCAAACAAAGCAAATACCATGCAAGTTTTTGGCTTACAAAACCCCCCTTTTTTTTAGGATGACTGAATGACGTATAATGATATGACATATTTGGGACCTGATGGAAAAAGAAAGAAAAAACCTGATTGTAATGATTCTCTCTCTCTCTCTCTCTCTCTCTCTCTCTCTCCATTCATGCTTAATAATTGGCATGCACCAGACAGGTGCATTACAAGGTGTAAACATGCTTCTTTTTTTTTTATGTCGCGTGCAGGGGCGCACCAACAATCTGAAGCTCTGCACTCACTTTTCATGAATGCAGTTTTCAAATTCATGCATGCTGTCGTTTTATACCCTATCCATTTTAGTCTAGAAAAAAATCCACAGTGGCTGCGATTATAAGGTTGTACAGCACTCTCAATAAAGTTATGTTCAGCAGAAGCAAACTTCTTTGTTACTTAAAGTGCCAACTAATAACAATTAGTGAATTAACATCAACAAATGCATTTTCTTGTTGAAGCTATGAAATGCATTAAGATTCGAATAAACAATGAGATGGGGTTCTTCTTCTTCTTCTGTTCAGAGCCCAATGTCAGTATGTTGACCATTCTGGCTCCTTTGGGGGGAAAAAGACTGAAAAATTGGGGACCGATCCGTTCTTTACCGAGGACATGCTTGCTTCAGTGCTTGACTGACATTGATTCAACTGAATGAACAAGGAAGGTGGGTTTAGGATCATGTTAGGATCAGTTTAGTTCAGTTTTCCAAGGCAGATGCACACAATTTATGCGTCAGACTGTGAATTAGCACCGTAAGTTATGAACCCATAAGTGCAGGGCAAAATCCACATTTTCGCCCGTAGGAGAAATAATCTGATGATGGAAAGAGCAACCTGTTTCGTTCTTTTCTACAAGTCCTCAAATGATCTTCATGATGATGAGCGGAAATGTGCATATAGCCAACTGCAGCCTCCACAAAAAAGGCAAAATCAATAAACATTGCGCACATTTTTTCAGTGCTCACACACACACACACACACACACACACACATCTTCTTCTTTTCAGGGCCCACAATCAGTGTGTTGACCATTCTAGCTCCTTTGGAAAAAAAAGACTGAAAAATGGGGGGCCTGTCTGTTCTTTACTAAGAACATGCCTGTTTAATTAACTAACATTGAAGGGACAAGGAGGGTGGAGGGGAAGCTGAGGGGGTAGGGAGGGGGGATGGGCACTTGATGAATTATTGTTGGTCATGCACCACTGGCACACAGCACACACACACATCTTCAGCCTGTTGAAGTTGGCTGCCTAGTCGAAGAAGAAGAAGAAGAAGAAAACACGCATACACACGCACACACCAGACGTAACACCAGCAGTGTATCATCAATGTTACAAGATCTAGGATGGGAGACGCTGGAGTTGAAGAGACAAAAAGTCCAGTTGACCATGTTCTACCAGATTACCAACAACCTACTAGACATTTAACCACCATGCCAGGATGTACAAAAAGAAACCACATGAACCAATTTCGCCGCTTCTCTTCAAACACGGATTCTTTTAAATTCAGGTGTTTTTTCTCTCAGAACTGTTCCTGTATGGAATTCCCTTCTAGTAGCTACTGCAGAGGCTCCCAGCTTGGTACACTTTAAGCGGGAGCTCACCACCATCTCATTCCAATTCTATCCCTCCCTCCTTACAAAAAGTGGCAGTGAAGGTTGGAGCTGTGCCGGTCACGGTTTGTCCCCGGGGGCCGCTACGGTAGCCAGATTGGCCTGACCCGAGTCATGAAACGCTAGGGAAACCTCAAATTTTTTACTTCTTTTGTTTTCTGTTGATTTTTAAATATTTATATTTTGTCTTCCTGCACAATGCTGTATAATTGTCCGGAAGGTCAGCTCAGCGTCAAAAATCAGATTCAGTGACATAGTGACACACACACACACACACACACACACACACAGCCGCTGTAGCGCAGTTGGTAAGAGTCGCTGGCTCGTAATCCGTCAGGTTTGCGAGTGTGTGGGTTCGAATCCAGCTGGGGTCGCAGTGGTGTGTCCTTGGGAAAGGCACTTTACTCCTATTTTCCTCACTCCACCCAGGTGTAAATGGGTACCTGACATCAGTTGGGGAAAAAGTCCTTCGTATGAGACTTAAAACCGAGGTCCCGTGTGCGAACGCATGCACAAAGATCTTGCGCACACGTTAAAGCCCATTCCACTAATCGGTAGGAGTAGGCCATGTTGTGTCGGTGGGATGGATGACACGAACTCACAAAGCATGCATCCTGTGCGCCAGTTGCAGTCTAAATGAAGACTTTGGGCGTGGGGCAGGATAAACATCCCCAATATGAAGAAGAAGGAGAGCTAGAATGGTCGGCTCATTCACCATGGGCCCTCAAGAGAAGAAGAAGACGCTATGCATTTTTGCTGCCTAATTTCTTCGTGTTCTTCTTCTTCCTAGATTTGGACAGGGCCAGTATATATGGCGTTTGATGTCCAGAACTTTAAATCACACTAGGCAGGCGGCGTGTGCTCTCAGTTCTTTAATTAAGATGGATTAAAATCAGCTCTAAAACTTGTGTTAAAACTATGTACATTTCTTGATCCACAGGGGGGTGGCTCAGCAGAGAGAGGCCTGGTGGCTGGTGTAAATGCCACCAAGGCCTGCCCTGAACACAATGTCATGCGGACAGGTGACTAGTATATCTGGCTGCTGATATTTTGGAGGGTACCTAATTCTCTAGGATTGACTGGAGTGCTGCTTTGATATCCCCCCACATCATCGAGACACTTGTGTAGCCTTTTCCATGAAGGAGTTGCTGAAGCTAGTGACGTCGTCTTTGATGCCTTGCACATCTGCATTCTTCCACAGGAAGATCTTCCTCCACTTGGGCTGTGGTCTGTAAGCCTGGAGTGACGTGTCATATAGAACGGTTGCATGGTCACTGTTCCCTATCGGTGGGAGAGGCTTGAATCTCTGCTTGAAGCTTGGGTGAGTTGAAAGCACCAAGTCAAGGGTGTTTTCTAATCTGGTGGGGAAATCTACCTGCTGTTCAAAACCACAGTCCGCAATCAATTCCAGAAATGCACGGTTGACACGCTCTGGATATTGGTGGCCTTGTATTACCAGTGTTATTATCAGGTAAGTTGAAATCACCTGCTGCGATCAGAATATTCCTCTTGGATCTAGTATAGAGTCCTTGAATTTCTCTCATGACTTGGTGTAAGTAGAAGGTGGGTGGTAGTAGGCAGCAAAGGTCACTTTCTTCTTTCCTGAGTTTTATAGACCCACTAATTAGTTGTAGTTCTTTTGAACTGGTCACCTCTCCTATCTGTAGTTCACGTCTTGCTGCAATGAGCACTCCACCATGGGGATCACTACCTGAGTACCTCGGACTCTTCTGAACATGTCAAATCCATGATATAGTTGGGTAGGCGTTAGTCGCCTTGATTACGAGCACAGACTAAGAACTAAGAAAGTTGAAATTACCATCTCTGAAATATAGAAGAATTCGTGGGGATTTGATAAACACATACAACATTTTTCACAGTGATAACAATACTAATAAATCTTTGTTCCAGCTAACAACTGACTCAAGAACCCGTAACAGTGATTTAAAAATACTAACCCAGTATAGCCGAACTAATAATATTAGTAATATTAGAAAAAAATTCTTTTCTAACAGAGTAACAAAGTTTTGGAATACTCTTCCTGCACATATTAAACGAGCACATAATCTAACACAATTCAAAAACCTCCTTGGTGGATACACCAACATATCAAAACTACAATATGACGATTATGAGTATGACTAAAAGGCAGATTTGCCGAAAACAAAATATAAAAACTTCTCAGCTGTGCAAAAGTTCAAACAAAAAAGACAGGACAGTGAAGAGGCCGCGAGGCCTAATGTCCAAACTACCTGACCTGACCTGATAATTTCTGCAGAGCTATTATTAGTATTACTTGTAGCTCCTTCTTCATCCGGACTGCCATGGAGTGGAACCAACTAAGTGAGGCACTGTCACTGCAGGCTATGTCAGCGCTTTTTCATCAGCGCTGACCAGATCACCAGCTGAGCCTGCAACTACTGACCACTAGCAGTAGCACTAGCCTACTAGGTTGGTTTTTGGGTGTGTTTTTTTTTGCTTCCTTCTGGAAGTGGGGCCTGGGCCCTTCTGGCTGAACTGGGGGGTATAATGGTCTTAACCCAGGGTAAGCAGTAGGTCTTTCTCCTTCTATGTTTTCTAGTAGGCTCATGCGCCCTCCAAGTTCCGTCGCGATTTATCGTCAGAAGTGGCGTCTGCGACGTATACAATTTTTTACAAACAGAAACAGAATGACATAGTCATGATAGTGTTTTTTACCAACCAAAGTAGTCTGCATTATTATGATCATCGTGCCACATGTGTGTATCTGTATAGTAAGAGGAAATAAAAAATGAACCATTGAATTATATCATTATACATATTCATTTTCTGAAACAACTAACATTAACAAAACAAAACATAAAGAAAACCGACCTTGCAGATAAGTTTGTCTGCTTTTTTTCACAAGAGTAGATTCCCCTTAACATTTTCATTTGTCTTCTTACCCAAAGCAAGTGCTCGCAGAGTCTTTTTAGTGCCTCTTCTTCTTCTTGCATATAATATTATAGCATCCTCCATCAACAATTTGATGATTATGACGCTTTCGACATGGGGGTTTTCCAACTAATCAGGATCTTCTTCTTCTTCTTCATGCGAGGGCATGATTTTTTTTATATTTTTTTTTTGGGGGGGGCCTGGACAGGGGGAGAGAAAGCGAGTTAAAGGTCATGCCCGTTGACTCCGTGAGACAACGGAAGGGGGGGGGGGGGGGGGGGGGGGGGGGGGGGGGGGGGGGGGGAGGATGGGGGGGAGTGGGGGGGGGGGGGGGAATGGGGGGGGAATCAGATCCGGGATTTGAATTCCTCCACCGACGGCTCAGGTGGAAGCCGGAGAGTTCCACTCACTCACAGCCCTTGGGAAGAATGAGTTCTTCCTGTAATTTGTTTTACAGGCAGGAAGTATAGGTAGGCCTGTGAGTGAGTCTGTCGTGATGGACTCGAGAGGATGGGGGACTGGCTGGTGTTGGGTGTTGATGACCACCTCTCCATGCGGGTGGAACTTGAAGAAGGTGGCCAGCCTAGGAGCGTCGCCTGTCCTTGAGTGGAGGCCACTGCAGCTGGGTCAGCATGTTGTCCACGCTGGATGTTTGGAGGTGGCGATTTACGACCCATCTAGCCGCGGCTGCGCGGCGCTGGACCCTCTCAATCTTGCCGGTGGTTTTGGCTGTATGAGGGTCCCAGACAGAAGCGGTGTACTCAAGGGTGGGACGAACGAAGGCTTTGTAGGCAGTTTCCTTGACGGAGATGGAGCTTTCTTCAAATGTCGTCGGAGGAAGCCTAGAGTCTTGTTTGCCTTGTTTACGGTGTTGTTGTTGCCTTCACTGACCCTTCCTTCAGTTCGGTGGGGTGGGTGTTCTTGCAATATAATAACGCTCGTGAATGCGTGCGTGCGTGCGCGTGCGTGCGTGCGTGCGCGTGCGTGCGTGCGTGCGCGTGCGTGCGTGCGTGTGCGTGTGTGTGTGTGTGCGCGCGCGCGCAATTGCGACAGCCCTACTGATTTGATTGCAGTTTTCTTCATAAAATCAGGTAAAGACCACTGCAAACAGTGTGTCTACGTGTTTCTGTATGTATCTGCATGTATTTGTGTCCGTTTGTAGTACGTGTGTGTGTGTGTGACTGTGACAAACTGTGTGTGAGCGTATGTGTGTTCAGAAGAACTGTATCAGGGTTTGCAGTAGCCTACATAGCACTGTCGTATTTGCACACACTGTCGCCTTTGAACACATACACCCTTAGCTCATTCAGGCGATTTTTGTGAATATTTAGCTTCTTGTTTGGTTGACAAACATCAGCTGTAAGCAATCAGAAGTGGCTAATGTTGAACCGGATACACGTTAGCCAATGATAAAGTTTGCCTATTTTGAGAAAACACGCTTCTTCTAGAGACCATCAAAAAACGTGTCGCCACACTCACGATTCTTTGCCCGTCCGGGACGAGGGACGCAAGGCCGATGGATTTACCCTGTTCCTCAGATCCGCTACATTCCCCCTGGTAGTGTAATATAAGGTGTGTATTTTGAACAGACCCTTCCGCCTTACCTATCCAGTGTTCTTCACACCTACACCCCTTCCCGCGCACTCAGGTCCTCAAACACAAAACTTCTCAAAGTTCCAAAAATAAATCTAAAATCATTTGGTGACCGCAGTTTCAGTTTCTCCTGCTGTTTGGAATTCCCTCCCAGTCGATCTCCGCCATGAGCAAACTATTTCTACTTTCTAAGCTAACTCAAGACTCACTACTTTCAAAGCTCATTCGGTTTGTAAATGTTTCCTTCTTGATCTTGTACCTGGGTGAATGGTTGGGTAATAATGTTTTGTGTGACTGCGGGTTTATCAGTGAATGGAAGCGCCTTGAATATAAAATAATTATAGAAACGCTATCAATTATTGTTATTATTATTAACATTTGCCAGACAGCTGGAAAGCAGTGGCACTCAAAATTTAATAGACACTAAAGATAATTAGTAAATTAATTTAAACTAGAAAAAAAATGTACTACTCGCTTGAGACAAAACAAACAAACAAACAACAAAAGTATTTTATAATACATAAATCATATATATAGCCTAATTCTAAAATGTAAATTACAGTCATGCTCATTTTCCCATTACACTAAATAATGTGTTGATTTTTTAATGACATATGAGAATTCTTATTTAAAGTCAAATTAGAAAATATATGACTTTTGCTGTATTAAAATATTACTTCTAAACAATAACTCTGTCTGGAGTGTCATGACTACATGGTAAAGTTGTTTCCCTTGCAGATCGAAACTGCTGTCCGTCTCTGTCTGTGTGTCTGTCTAGGGTTTATGTTCGACCACAGTAAAGAAACGGCTGCCCAGCTGACGACAAAATAAACACAATGTTAGAAAGTAAAAAACAACAACGAGAGTTCTAGATTTGTGGAAGATTGTTTTTGCACACAATAAAACCATCAAAAAGATGATGGTGTTTGTCTACTGCAAGAAGAAGAAGATGATACTACAGATCGAACGTCCAGAAGGCGGGGGAACTGTGAATATTTCTTCTATCAGATTAGACAAAACTGTGCCGTGTCTTTAATTCATCTGCTACTTCGTCTATAAATAAACATATTTTTTTCGGTGAGTGTAAGCAGCCTTGTTGACGTGACAGATAAGAGAGAAAGAGAGAGAGAGAGAGGGGGGGGGGGGGAGGGTCGGTGTTAGGCTGCACCGTATATTCGGTGTTAGGCGACATGGGGAGGGGGGGTGGGAGGGTCGGTGTTAGGCTGCACCGTATATTCGGTGTTAGGCGACATGGTATATTTCAGCATTAGGATGCACTGAAGATTCGGTGTTAGGCGACATGGCACATTTCGGTATTAGGCTACATCGTACATTCGGTCTAAGGCAGCACTGTATATTCGGTGTTAGGTACATGGTACAGCGGTTCGGCATTAGGCTACATCGTAGATTCGGTCTTAGGCTGCACTGTACATTCGGTGTTAGGAGACATTGTATATTTCTATGTTAAGCTGCACTGTCACTTTGCACTGTTTCTGCTTTAGGCTGCATCGTATATTCGGCCTTAGGCTGCAATGTATATTCGGTGTTATTCCGCGTTCCATTGTTTCACACCCAAAGACTCCAAGAACTAGAGAGAGAGAGAGAGAGAGAGAGAGAACTCGAACTCGATTTTTTTTTTATTGAGGATAAAAGATAAGCTTGGTGGGCTTTTTTACACCGTGCCCTCATGAGCAAAATCAAATACACGAAAAGAACAAAATCAAGAAGCAAATCAATAAATAAGGGAAAAAAGTAAATTAAAAAAATCCACAACCCGCCTCAGTGCCATCCCCACCATTCACTTACATTACTTGTGGCGGTACCATAGCCGATTAGGTTTAACTGAGGCGTGGTTACTGCTACACATATCTGTATTATTAAAAAAATTGGGACTTTACTGGTGTTGCACTGCCTCCTGGCATTGCCTCTAGTATTGTTCCCACCATCTTTGTATTTACAAATGTCCCATATGTGTCTATGACCGAGAGGACTTAAAACACAATTTTTCTTCTTCCATTCACTTACAGGTACACACATGCATACAGGCTCTTATACGTACTTGTGCTCAGAATGGTCAGACATAACCAAACATACACACGAACACACACACACGCGTGCGCGCGTGCGCGCGCGCGCACGCACGCACGCACGCACACACACACACACAGATATACACACACATATACACACACACACACGCGTGCGCGCGCACGCACGCGCACACACACACACACACACACACACACACACACACACACACACACACACACACAGAGACATACACACACACACACACACACATATACACACACACACACGCGCGCGCGCGCGCGCACACACACACACACATACACACACACAGAGACATACACACACACACACACACATACACACACACACACGCGCGCGCGCGCGCACGCACGCGCACGCACACACACACACACACACACACACACACACATACACACACACACACACACACACACATTATTCTGTGATTGTGTGATATATTGTATTATTCCCATATTTATTGATGGCGGTTTGATTTTTTCTCTCCAGTGTTCGTTGTTTAGAGAGAGAGAGAGAGAGAGAGAGAGAGAGAGAGAGAGAGAGAGAGAGAGCAGGGACGCTACTCTGTCAATGATATAGACGATTTGTGAACACATTAGCCTCCCCTCCACAAGCTGGGGTGTAAAAGTGGGGTGTAGGGGAAGACGGGGTAAAAAGCGCATGGGCGGGTAAGAAGCCCACCCCAATTATCTCATGAAATAAAGAAAATTTCAGTCAAATTTGCCCATGAGACGAATGCTAGACATTAATGCTCGTCTCATGGGCAAAATGAGACTGAAATTTGCTTCATTTCATGAAATAATTGGGGTGGGCTTCTTACCCGCCCATGCGCTTTTTACCCCGTCTTCCCCTACTGACAAGTCATTCCCACATGCATCCACAATAGCAATATCATGGAACCAGATTGTAGTTTAGTAGTCACGCCATATCATTGCACGTTTGCGAGTAAAAATGAAGTGATGATTTCCCCGTAGGCCTACTTGTAAGGCGAACCAACTAGGCCTAAAACTGATATTCTTACCAAATATACCGGCAGGAGACCTACACCACAGTAATGATTTAATAAGCAACATAAGCAAATATACTACTCAACAACGTCTAAGGATCTGATGCTAAATACAAAATATACAGTAGACCTACACCACAGTAATGATTAAATAAACAACATAAGCAAATATACTACTCAACAATGTCTAAGGATCTGATGTTAAATACAAAGTATACAAAATATACAGCAGACCTACACCACAGTAATGATTAAATAAACAACATAAGCAAATATACTACTCAACAACGTCTAAGGATCTGATGTTAAATGCAAAGTATACAAAATATACAGCAGACCTACACCACAGTAATGATTAAATAAACAACATAAGCTAATATACTAAACAATGTCTAAGGATCTGATGTTAAATGCAAAGTATACAAAATATACAGTCAACCTACACCACAGTAATGATTAAATAAACAACATAAGCTATATACTACTCAACAATGTCTAAATGCAAAGTATACAAAATATACAGCAGACCTACACCACAGTAATGATTAAATAAACAACATAAGCTAATATACTACTCAACAATGTCTAAGGATCTGATGTTAAATGCAAAGTATACAAAATATACAGTAGACCTACACCACAGTAATGATTAAATAAACAACATAAGCTAATATACTGCTCAACAATGTCTAAGGATCTGATGTTAAATACAAAGTTAAACGAAAGACTAATAAACCTTTTCTTCCACTGATAACTTGAAACTGAAATGGTCTGATTATGTTCCCTGTGCATTATACAGTGGCGCAGGAACGTTTTCAAGCCAGGGGGGGTGCAGGATAGCCAATAAACCGTGGGGAGGGGGGGGGGGGCGCAAGCGCACGTACAAGACAAATGGATGAATAGGTTAAATTACATGACTTAGTAAATCCTACAAAAATACTTTATTATTGTTATTTTTAAACATAATCATAATCAATGATATAAAAAAATCTATGAATGAAATAAAACATGATGTGAATTGAAAGGAGACAACAAAAACGCATAAAAATACAACCATGTTTGGGGCGGATCAGCCAGTCATGGAAGAGGGGAGGGTGTAGCTCCAAGTGGTCAGTTGGGGTGGGGTGATGGGTCTGGGGGGATTGCCTCCCAGAAGCTGACGATAATTTGAATGTAAAAGATGCAATCAAGGCTTCTCGTGAGAGAATAACTGTAGCATGGAACTACAATTTGTCTTCCTCTTTTTCTTTCCATTTACTTGTCTGAGGGGGTGGATCCCCTGTAACCCCCATCAAATCCATCTTTGATGCAGTACCAAGTCCATGACAGCAATGTGTAGTGAATGGGCTGAGACTATTAGCCGGGTGTACTCTTTCGTTTCCTTGTGTCCTTTCTGGGGTTTTTGGGGTTTTTTTTTTGGGCCGTTATAAATTGGGGGTATGTGGCAGAGAGATACGTCTGCCCCCCCCCTCCTCGAAGCCGGGGGGGGAGGGGGGGCAGCTGCCCCCCTGCCCCACCCCCCGTTCCTACGCCAGTGTTATATTCAACCCAAAGAAAATTTAACCCAGAAGTGAAATTTGCATAACATTATGAAAATAAACAGCACGTATATAAGGGTATCCTTGAAATCAGTCTTAGTAGAGATGATAGAAAGCAAAGGGAAAAGGCAGAGTCAAAGAGAGTGGCAGATTAGAGGAAGTTATAAGCACAGAACTTCCAGAAGGTGGGGGAACTATTTTTTAGGAAAGACCCCCAGGTATTCCCACGGTCGTCCAGCTCCACGTATGGAGGCACGAGGCATCCACCAACTGCCCCAACTTGTCTTCTGACATTCCTCATTCTATTCCGCGGTTGAAGTTCTGATACAGAGAGAGACAGACAGACAGAGGGGGGGGGGGGGGGGGGGGGGGGGGGGGGGGTGTCTAAAACCACCAAATCGTAAATCAACTGACTGGCCTATTAGCCTACCCTATTTTGCGACGTAACCTTTTCTTAAATTTAACAGATGCATTTCACATTTTAAGTGACCAGTTCCATCTATGCTGAGCCAACCACAACCATCCAATTCCAATGGCACTTACTGTTCACAATCTGGATAACTTGACAATCCTTTTTTGACATGCACTTGTATGACAGCAGGTCAGTGCAGGCTTCACCTATGATTTTGATGCAAACCTGTGGGGAAAAACACATAAAGTAAGAATAATTTTAGTATTTAAAAACTCCACAGTCCATACATGTGGGTATCAGTCAGCTAAAGCACTGGCAGTAGGAAAGATATCTTGCAGTTCGTATGTGACCTAGTCAGTCTGTCAAATCAAAGTCAAAAACATCAGACCCATGGGTGAAAGAAAAACATTCTCTCAATCCTGAAATGACACATTTCCATGTTCTCTGAATCTTCGCAATCCTGACGTGGAGGCCACATTAAAAATAATTTCCAATGTGTGTGAGTCAGTGTATGCACTATACAGGATGGGTGGAGATAGTGTTAAATTCATCTATTACCTTGTTTTAATCTGCCATCAGTTTTGATACGAACGTTTGATTTGATAAGACTGATTCCGGTTGACAATATGGCCAATCCTGAAGACTTTCTGTCAACCTTTTCAATCCTGATTTCAGGAGAATACCTGAAATACTTTCACCCTTGCATTAAAAAAAATGGGTTCCACACACATAATTACACACATAAGGGTCACTTTTAACCAGTTTATAAAAAACACAGCACCTTCAGATAGAAATCAATCAAAAGAAAAGAAATCGCAACAAAATCTGATCATGCTTAAAATTAGTTGGGACACAAGTATGATTTCAATTAAACTCATTTTCAAACTATCGATACGGAAGCATACTTTTGTGACCACATACCGCTGGTCCCACAGCAGTTAGTACCACATACCATTAGACACACAAGACATAATAGGCGCTTAATCCCACATACTAATGTTCACACAGTATCAGTATGTGGTACCAATGGTATGTGGGAATATAGATTTGTTTCTTTATTCATACCGTTAGTCCCACACTGGTTATTTTTAGACTCACACCCAGTTTGCGTCATCAGGAGAATGATTCGAATTTAGAACGAGGACTTTGTTGTCTTTGTATGTATGTCTGTCAATGAAAAACTCGACCATTATATTAAAGTTGGGATGTACCATGGGTACAGTGTGACCTGTATAAGAGGGGATGCGGCCTGGGCACTGTTATGATGCGTTGACCACTATTAGTGGGGATGTACTCTGGACATTGGTCTTACCAGTATTAGTGGGGGTGTACCCTGGGCACGGTTATACAGCTATTACCACTATTAGTGAGGATGTATCCAGGGCACATTTATGCAGGTATGACCGCTATTAGTGAGGATGTATCCAGGGCACATTTATGTAGCTATGACTGCTATCCCCCAAAACACACACAAAAAACAACAACTGCTATCAGTGGTGATGTACCCTGGGCACAGTATGTGGAATTGGCCTACGTAATAAGAATATGATTGTGTGTTACCTGTAGAACTAGATCTAGTCAAAATCAATGCATGAAACTCAGAATTTGATTTTAAGTCAAATTTACCACTGGTCATTGTCACTGATCAGTGGTCATCTACATTGTAGTACTCATGACACACTAATAAGCTGTTAAATAGTGAAAATGTGGAATTTACGTCAAGCGATCACTGGTCAGTGCAGTGACCGTTGGTCATGTGCATTATACAAGCGCATAAATTATCTAGTGACAGGAAAATCGATTTTGATTCTTAGATCAAAATGACCACTGGTCATTGTCATTGACCACTGGTCTATACGTGGACATATCGACACCTGGCACTGTTTGGTATCATTTGGAACAATTTAGCACCATTCGGAACTAGTTGGATACTCACTGTAACCGTCTGCTATTACTCGGTACAATCCGGTACCATTTTGGTACCACTTGGCACCATATATCATTTTGGTACAGCCCAGCACCATTCGATACCATAATTGTGTGGGTTTAATGGTATGTGTGCTTACAAGTATGTGGTAACAAAAGTATGTAGGGATATTGATGTGCCAGGCTAGGTTTTCAGTCAGTGTTACCACATACGACTGGTCCCACAGCAGTTAGTACCACATACCATTGGACTCACATACCGGTATGTGGGACTAGTTGCACGTTAGTCCCATTGCCACTAGTCCCACAATTATTATATAAATTTGAGTGAAAGCATGCACTAGGTACCACATACCGTTGGTACCACAACCATTAGTATTTAGTACCATATACCTTTAGTCCCACATTTTGTGGTAATAGCGGTATGTGGGTCCAGTCGTGGTACAAATGGTATGTGGTAACAAAATTATGCTTGCATCGATAGAATTGTAGACACCAGTCTAGTCTTCAAAAATGTTGCATCAATCAAGTTCATCATGCTATTTATCAATATCAGCCAAAATCAGTATGGGGTCATATTAATTCCTTTCTGATATTAACCGACAACTTATTGGTTTGCTGCATCAGTAAAATGTGACCAACCACCTCTAATAGACTGAATTATCTGTTGGTGTTTATAACACCCCCACCCCCGGACACATCTGCTCAACTACTTTTGTTTCTTTATTGTAGTTTTCATTAAATAGATCTGGCAGTTTGAACCAGAACGGTTTAGGCTACATAGACTTAGATCTAGTAGATCTTGACAATTATCTTTACTTCATAATCATTTATAAGATAGAATTATTCAAGATGAACAACCAAAACGCAATATTATCTACACTGCTTTTCTTCTTCACGTTTAAACTTCTAGATGTAGAAGAGTCTATAAAATAAATTAGACCTTGTATCTTATTTGTAGATCGCACTCTAGGAATGAAAGATCAATGGTAGACCAACCAAGATAATCCTACCAAAAACGTATGTTTAAGAAAATGAAGAAGATATAGTCTAGAGTCTATATAGTATACTTGCCTGATGAGTAGCTACAATGCAGATCTAGTCTACATGGTGTAGTATTGTAGGGCTTCTGCTCTGCTAGCACCAAAAAAGACTCCCAACTAGAATACTGAAAGCTTAGTTTTCTTCTTTCTTGTTCAGACCTCAGGCTGTAGAATTCCATGACAAGTTCCTACTTGGCATAGGCCTACTACCCAGTACTCAGTAGGCCTAGACTAAAATCGTACAATCATAGAATGGAGAAACTGAGAGGGACATGCGAGGCGAAGTTCAAAGTTGAAGTTGCTTACCATTTGATTCTGAATCAGCTATTCTCAGAGCACGACTGGCAAACGTCATTTCTCTGCACATCTTTACGTCACCGTTGATGTCT